>OX463841.1:49638087-49893385 GCA_949825065.1 Odontocerum albicorne
GAAGCATTTGCGGAGAAGAAAGCAAGACGTAAACTGTAATGGTTTATTGTGGTGCGTGAAATACATTAAGGATATCATTCGAAACGGAAAGGGTAAACATTATTTTATTTACGTATTAGGGTAGAAAATGAACAGGTTGCAAACTGTCTGGGGGCACCGTCTATACAAACGCGGCGCTGATGAGAGTAGAATTTTGATCTTTTGCTCAAGAACGGACCTGAGCATTAGTTTTATTAGGTAATATATTGTATTTATTATATTTTGTTGAACAATTGTAAGTTATGTATTAAGCGAGGTGTTACAAATTCCACGTACGAGATCTTTGGAAGATTCCAAATTCCACGTACGAGATCTTTGGAAGTTACTTAAATTAACTATGATAAATTATCACGGAAGTGGCTCAATAGTGGTTTAGTTTACTTATCAACAATATTATTTACTTTTTTTTTATAAAAATGAAGAAAGATTATTGTTAAAATACATTTTTATAAATATAGGGTTTTTTAAATTGAGCGCTTTTTTTAATGCTTGGATAAAATACAGATGGCGTCTCGAACTTGCCTGGGACTTGTGACACTTGTGAAGTGTAATGTATGGCATTTATAAAAATGGAGTCGTATACAATACAACAACGCGTTCAAATTGTCAAATTATTTTACGAAAATGGGCATTCAGTGAAAAATGTTTTTAGAAAATATTTACGGGTTGCGTAATCGTCCATCTGAAAGCACTATCAATCGAATTGTTAAAAAATTTCAAGGAACTGGTTCGGTGGAAGATAAAAGAAGAGAAAGATATAGCCGTAGCGGTCGTTCACAAGATCATATTGATTTGGTTTGTGAAAGTGTTGCTGAAGACCCAGAAATGTTCATTAGTCGACGTTCACAAGTTGGACTCGGTGAATCCACAACATGGCGTATTTTACGAAAAGATTTAGCTCTGAAGGCACATAAGGTTCAAATAACACAGGAACTAAAGCCATTGGATCATGCAAAACGTCGTGTATTTGTCAATTGGGTCAAAGAACAACCAGATGAATTAAAAAAAGCGCTCAATTTGAAAGACCCTATATTAAGAAAGACTAACAAGTCCACAATAGTATTTTGGTGCCAACTTTGATGTATGGGAGTGAAATGTAGACATAGAAAAAGACTGAGATGAACCGAATAAATGCTGTAGAAATGTGTGCATTGAGAAGGATACATGGAGTGACAATGTATGACAGAATACGAAATTTAATGATGAATATGAACTTAAGGCTGATGTGTTAAGTAAGATGAAGATTATGCTGAGATTTGGGCATATGGAATGAATGAATGAAGAAAGACTAACAAAATAGATATATAGTGCAAATGTGAGTGGACGGTGTATTAGAGAAAGACCAAAGAAAATATAGTTGGATCAAGTAAATGATTTTCTGATAGAAGGAAACGTAGAAAGTAAGAGAAATTGTAGAAGAGGCTAAGAATGTCTGTCGAGATAGGAAAGTCGCTCTCTGCCTACCCCGACAGGGAAATGGCGTGATGGTATGTATGTATAAACAAAAATATAAAGTGTAAATGTGAGTGAAAGGCATGGTAGAGGAAAACCAAAGTATGGTTGCATCAAATGAATGATATTTTGAAAAATAGACGATGTAAGAAGTCCGAGAAATCATAGGAGTTGCATGAGAAGGTGGATGTGGAAGAAGCTAAATAAATATGTGTGTTGAAATAGGAAAATATAACGCTCTATCCTCTCTGCCTACCTATGTATGTTTATATTATAAAAAAATGTCTCGAATTGATTTTTTTTCATGAATACTTATTGTATATAACGTCACTATTAATACATTTCTCTGAAAATATCTCTTGAATAAGTTGGTAAATTTTATAATTGCATGAATCAAGTTTATGAGGGAACATTATAAAGGGAGTTTTAATTTTGAACATAAAAGAATCTAGATATGATTTTTTAAAGCTGTTAAAAACGTTACTTTTGTTTTAGAACTTCTTTTGTTTATGTTTCATACCTTACAGCAGGGATCAGCAACCATGACCCAGACACAAATATGAAACCATATTAATATCTCATGTCGCCAATATTTCGACTCATTTGAATAGTAAATTTTATACGTGTAATTTTTATATAACCTATATTTCAGCTATCAGATGCTAATATTTATTAGCATGTGTATTCTTTACAAAAATAACGGACGTATTCTGAATGACATACATTTGCTAACACGTATTTTTGCCATAAGTTTTAGATTGACTGATGAGCATTTACATGTTTCGATTTGAATTTGCTCCTCAGGTTAAGTGGATTTAGAAATGTTAGTTAAGAAAATGCAGCCACAAAGGTCACACTAAGGAAGAAGAATTTAAGATATAAACAGTATTTTATTTTTACGCGTTTTGTGAATTATTCCATTTTATAATATATTTTTCGGTTTTAATTGGATTTTAAATATTTCTGTATTATTTATAATTGAAACACAGTATTGACCCAACTATAAAGTGAGGTTTTGATTTAAAAAAACCAACACGAGAATGTGGGCATAGTCTTTTATTTAAGTCTCAAACAAATGAATAATAAATCCACTACTGTTTGATGACCGAGACTGCTATATTACCCCAAATACTTCTTATTTATCACTCACAATATTTTTTAATGAACTTGTTCAACAAGCATTGTTTACAAACTGGCGACATTATGTTAGTTTCTGACAGTTGTTTTTTATTTTATTTTTATGCTACATGTTTCATATTTTTAAACCCTCGAAAATATAAGTGATCATATTGAAACACAAGAGATTCGCAATAGCTACAGTTCCAATTTCATGGGTGATAGTAGTGCGTACTACAGAAGCTACATACAGTGTAGCTGCTAGATAATATGGGATTATTGATAACAATGGTAGATGTTGCCGATTGCAGAAACAAAACCTAATGAATGCATATTCTACAAAAAAGGTATTCTGAGGGTCTATGAAAAAATATTTTGAATCGATTGATCGTAAAGTATTCAAGTAAATTTTTTCCATAAAACAAAAAAGAGAGTCGCCTTATAATCATAGTTAGGCCAATACGGTAATAAAATTTTAAAAACAAGTTTTTTACGTTCCCTGTCTTAAACAGTTCTGGCCAAATTATTAAAACTAACTAGTTGAACGTGGGCTGTAAGCCTGAAAAGGTTGTGCAGTGCAGACTGCTTACATAATACCTTCATATCAACATCAAATATGCCAATAATGCTAGTTTGTTTCTTTTTGACTGGGATATGTGCCATTTTAAGAAGTTTGTGATATTGAAAATGAACAAACTAGCTAACATGTTTTTCGCTAAATTCAAACTAAACCAATTTGGTATTTTTATAGTAGATTTTTAGCTTTTTCAAATACTTTATCGTTATATTGATACTTTTATATATTAATGTCATATATTGGGTGTTAACATAAGTTGTGTCTGTTTTTTTCCATTTTAAAAATGAGCACCAAAATTAAAACAAAATGGTAAATGTTATACGTCATTTGAATGAAAATTTTTATGCTCTACAAGAGACTGTGTTTGCTTTTACGTTACATATATTATTTTATTTGATTACAAGCCTTCAAAATGGAATGTAAAGTAGACGAAAATGAACATTTTCGACACCTCCTTCTGTTTGCATTAAATCGAGGGAATAAAGCTGCCAAAGCTGCTTGCGATATTTGCGAAGTGTACGATGAAGATGCTATGAATGAAAGGACAGCTCGTCGATGGTTTTTGCGTTTCAAAGACGGTACTCGTAATTTCGACCTAAAAGACATGGAGCGTTCCGGACGACCAGTGGACTTCGATGAAGATCGCTTAAACCATATTATTCATGAGGATCCCCTTCGTCTTTAAAACGCAAAAACCATCAACGAGCTGTCCTTTAATTCATAGCATCTTCATCATACACTTCGCAAATATCGCGAGCAGCTTTGGGAGCTTTATTTCCTCGATTGAACGCGAAACAGAAGGAGGTGTCGAAAATGCTCACTTTCGTCTTCTTGACTTTCCATTTTGAAGGCTTGTAATCAAATAAAATAATATATGTAACGTAAAAGCAAACACAATATCTTATAGAACAGAAAATTTTCTTTCGAATGACTTATAACCTTTAACATTTTGTTTCACTTTTGGTGCTCATTTTTAAATTGGAAAAAAACGGACACAACTTATGTTAACAGCTAATATAAAAGATCTGAGAATGAATATTGCAAAATCTAAGTCTTAGTGATAGAAAAATTGTGAACGTGAAAGTAAATGCGATATACGGGTTAGTAATGAATTGTGAACGTAAAAGTAAATGCGATATACGGGTTAGTAATGAATTGTGAACGTAAAATTAAATGCGATATACGGGTTAGTAATGAAATTGTGAACGTAAAAGTAAATGCGATATACGGGTTAGTAATGAAATATTAGATCAATTTAAGGAATTCTGTTATTTTCGTAGTATGTTTTCAGAAGGTGGAAGAGTTACAAGAGATAGGAAATAAAGTAAATGGGGCACTAAAACAAATAAACTCGAACCGGACCGGATCGAAGTCAGAGAAATCGTAGTTGTATGAAAGGTGTATGGATGTAGAAGAGGCGAAAGATGTGTATCTCGAAAGGAAAGTCTACCAATCTCCTCTCTGCCTACCCTTGCAGGGAAATGGCGTAATGATATGTCAAATCAATACTCCTTGTAATATGGTTTCGAATGATTTAGTCGTCTTATGCTGGTCATTAATCAACTAATTTTATCTCATATCTGATACGTTGTCTGGAAAGTAATTTTGTATTTTTAGGTCAAATTCAAATGTAAAATTGTACAGAACGCTTATGGACGATCGTTTTCGATATTTTTAGTATTTCGGCAATCTCTCGTGTCATAGAATGCTGATTATTCTCTATTATAGCCTTGGTTTAACTGTCATCAGTGGTAATCGGGTCTTCCAGAGTGGACACCTTCTAAGTGTCGTACCACCATTATGGATTGGTTTAAACCACATTTGACACAAACTATCGCTTACTACATCGTCCCCATACACTGTACATATTTTTTGTTTTTTTTTGGATCGTGTCGCATTTTTTTTTGCAGTAATAAACAAGCATTTAAGTACGGAAAAAAGAACTTGTTTTCTTCCATCCTCAAAATGACAAAAAAAAAACAAGAAATTTGAGTAAAAAATGCATGAAAATATTTGCTGAACTATTATTACCTTTTATAATAATATACATTCAGCATGTTTAGAATGAAGTTAGCAATGAAAATTTGGTCATAATGATTTTGATCCATGAAAAATGAAACTACTTTCTGGACAATTCAATATATTATTGATCCTTTTTGCTATTCCTTTGATCTACTCATTTCCATATCATGGTATTATATAAGATAATTTATAAACATTTATCGTATTGTATTGTACTTGTATATATGATTTAGTAAAAATTTACCTTTGTCATTGTCTTTTGTATATTTTACATTTAATTTTATTTTTACACATGTACAGGATGATAACTCTGTTATATGCAAAATAGATTTCACTTAGCGAGGTCAGTTATCTCTAGTTGTTTTTAAATTTTAATTTGCCAAAAAGTGCACCTGGTTTGAAAGTGAATTCGATAGTGAAAAAATTAACCGCATCTTGGGATTTTCACCTGCAATTTCAAATATACGCAAAAAAAATCATGCAGATACATCTGGTGGATTTATTGTTTAACCCTTATCTTGGCACAGTTCAATTTATCCAAATATTATCGTTTTTCTTTGGTGATTCCTTGTTATATGGTAAGTTGTGAAGGAAAATTGATGAAAAAAAATCACAACTTTTCCTTATAGTTTTTTTTTTATATGTAACACCCACATTACATTGCCAAAATATCAATTTTTATAAAACACAAAAAGCGCTATAAAATGATTCTATAATCTAAAATATGAACAACATTTACATAGCTGAATTATCAACAAATAAAATGGTTTGAATAAAATTTTCTCTACATGTAGTGATTAATAAGATACTATATTTAGATTATTGACCCCAATTTTATGTTTGAATGTGTTGCCATATTTGAAATTACGTTACAGTTTCTGGTTTTTTTTTTAAATCCCTAAATTAGTGTAACATCTGTGTTACAATGCCATGATAAGGGTTAAAAGCATTTTTTTCCAATCAACCAGCTTTAATTTCATAATTATTATTAGTATCCATGATCATTAGAGTGTCCCTTATTTTGTCAAAAACTAAAATGTTTCGATTTTTTTGCTCTCACCCCCTAAATATTTCTTATTTGGTTAGATTTACTCAAAAACAAATTTTTATCTCAATAGGATGACGTTAACCCGTGCTAAATTGAGCGCCAAATTTGAATGTTGGTAATTATAGGTTTATTAGTTCTAAGTCGTATTGATAAATATATTTTTTTTTTTAAGTTCTAAGTCGTATTGATAAATCTATTTTTTTTTTAAATTTAACTTAAGAATACTTTAAACCATAGTGCACTCGAAAGAGTAAAAATGTATTCAATTACTGACTTAGAACTAATAAACCTATAATTCCAAACATTCAAATTTGGCGCTCAAGTCGGCACGGGTTAACGTCATCCTATTGTATTGGGTGTACAAATAAGTCACCGCCGTTTGACAAAAGTTGGCGCCACCAGTAAGTTATGGTTAAAATTGTCAGATGTAAAATGTCATTATCGTAAGGTTGGACATCTGTCAACAACATGACCTTGAAATATTAGTGAATTTTTATCAGTATAACATATTTTTTTGTGTTCGAAAATGTCAAGTTTTGAGCCGAATAAGCGTCATTTGCGGGAACTTTTGATTTACTTCTTCAATTTGAAGAAATCTGCAGCTGAGGCGCATCGATTGCTTGTAGAAGCATATGGTGAGGCTGCCTTAAGTGAGAGAAGTTGTCGTGAGTGGTTTCAAAAGTTTAAGAACGGAGAATTTGACATCGAAGACAAAGAACGTAGCGGAAGGCCGAAAGTGTACGAAGACGCGGAATTGGAAGTATTATTGGATCAAGATTCGTGCCAAACGCAAGAAGAACTTGCACTTACATTAGGAGTGACTCAACAAGCAATTTCACATGGGTTGAAATCATTGGGAATGATTCAAAAACAAAGAAATTGGGATTCATATGAAATGACACGGAGAAACTTTGAATGCCAATTTTCCACATGTGAAATGCTGCTTGCCAGGCATAAACGAAAGGGTTTTCTGCACCATATAGTCACTGGTGATGAAAAATGCATCCATTATGATAATCCAAAAAAGAAGAAATCATGGGGATCCCCTGGTCATGCTTCAACATCTACGGCTAAGCCAAATATTCATGGAAAAAAACTCTTGTTGTGTATTTGGTGGGATCAGCTTGGTGTCGTGTATTATGAGTTGCTCAAACCGAATGAAACCATTGCTGGGGCTGTCTACCGAACATAATTGATGAGATTGAGTCGAGCACTCGAGGAAAAGCGCGCCCACTACTACGCCAGACACGACAAAATTATTCTCCTGCATGATAATGCTAGTCCACATGTTGCGGCACCGGTCAAAACCTATTTGGAAACACTCAATTGAGAAGTTTTACCCCACCCGCTGTATTCACCAGACATTGCTCCTTCTGATTACCACTTGTTTTGATCGATGAGGCATGGCCTGTCTGAGCAGCACTTCACATCATATGAAGATACCAAAAATTGAGTCGATTCGTGGATAGCCTCAAAAGATGATGATGATGACTGACGCGGTATTCGTATGCTGACAGAAAGATGGGGAAAAGTAGTGGCAAGCGATGGGTACTACTTCGAATAAAACATGAGGTTCCGTTCTTTCACAATAAATGCCCATTTTTTTATAAAAAACGGCGGAAACTTATTTGTACACCTAATAATAAAATTTTGTTTTTGGGTAAATCAAACCAAATGGAAAATATTTAGGGGGTGAAAAAAAAATGTTTTTTTTGACAAAATAAGGAACACCCTAATGATCATGTCTTTAACATAGGGTATGAAAACAATTAAAATTTAAGATAAGTCCCAAGAAAAATAGGGGTTAAGATGGGTATTGTATCCGAGATGAGGAAGAGGAATATTTTGAGATAAATAATACTTCTTCAGTTTCTTAAATATTACTTATTAACCTACTATTTCTGTTTTAAACCATACACATTGATTATATTTTGTATCATATTATGCTACTTATCAAACTACCCTTTTTTTAATCATAAATGCAAAAATATCTCATTGCTGATTATTTATTCGAATATATTATATACTCTTGAAATTTAAATCCTTTCAAATCAATACAATTTTGAAATTGAAAAACACTTCGAACAAAATATTATTATTATTGTATTGATAACAAAATTTTTATGTGTGTGAAAATTTTAGTGTGTACCTACTTGCATACTTATTTTTTGTTTAATTTTTTTAATGTAATTTTATCTTTTTTATTTGGTTTTAATGTAATTGTTTTGTTTTTAGAATATCTATCTGTTATAATGAATAAAGCACTTAATGCTTATATTTTTATTAAATATTATTATAAGGTACATTGTACCATTGATAAATAAATAAAGCTATAGTCTCTCTCCCTCTCTCTCTAGAATAATTTAGTATAAATATAACCATGTAGGCTGTATTGCCCTCATAAGCAAAAACGCAGCTAACGGGAAAAAATCAGAAATTTAACTAAGTATGAGGCAATATCCCATATCAAATTCTGAACCATATCCATATAAAAAAAATACAGAAAACCATTTATTTCAATAAAAAAATCAACATAATGTCTTCTTTACTTGTACAAAATGCTAGGTTTTTCGTAGCAAAAAAGCAGTAAAATGTGATTCATAAGCAAAAAGACAGCAAGTGTCTATACGTTTGCTGTGTTTTTGTTTATGAATCACATTTTACGTTTTTTTTGTTTGTGAATCACGACATTTTTAAGCAGTAATGAAAAACATGAAAGTACAGTTTTCTCAAAACTTAACTTTTGCCATTCGCTGCGTTTTTGCTTACGAGGGCAGTGTACTTGTCATGTAAGTAAAGAAAATAATAGAAAACAGCATTTGATGTCAAAATTAATAGGTAATGGAATGATACACGTGACATATTTTTGAGATCATGTATTTGAGAACACAAAATTTTAAATAACGAAAAAAAAGGAAATATCCAAATTTTTAAATTCAGATATATTCTGTAAATAAAAATATTCATTTGTAACTAGCATCAAATCTATAAAGACAAATTTTGTAGATTTGATGCTAGTTACAAATAACTTAAAATATGTTTATCAATTTTCTTTATGCATTAAGACATTTTTTGATAGTGAAAAATTGAATAATTCAGAGTTTAATATAGCGATGCATACGTATAAATAAAAAAAATGATATAATATTCTTCTACAGAATTTTTGCCCATTTACCCGTTTCGCTCAATTAACATCTTCAGAATGGTGTCCATTTTTTTAATATTAAAAAAAAAAAACAGTAAATGGGCAAAAAGTTAACTAAACTTGAATATTAAATGAACTTTTTATTTTGTGTATTACGAGGGTTGCTACTTAATTTTTGAGACAGACAAGTAAAAACTAATATTTATCATCGAAAATGGCTTTATTGTTTTTCAAAATGCTCTCCATGAAGATCAATACACTTTTGCATGCGTTTGAACCAATTTTCGAAGCACTTTTTCCACTCCGAATGAGGTATCTTCAAAACATGCTTTTTGAACGCATCAACCGCTTCTACAGGTGTCGAAAAACGTTGACCTCGCAATTTACTTATGATGTTCGGGATTAAAAATAAGTCATTGGGTGCCAAATCAGGACTGTTTGGCGGATGACCCATCAATTCGTTGTTTTGAGTTCTCAAAAAGTCACTTGTTTGAGTCGATGTGTGAGAGCTTGCATTGTCGTGGTGGAGAATGATCCGTCTTCGGCGGTTGGTTTTCCTCATTTATTCGAACACTTCTGGCAAACAAATGGTGGTGTACCATTCAGAATTGACCGTATGGCGTTCCACTAAAGGCACTGTTGCGACATGACCATTTATACCGAAGAAACAAACCACCATTTGCTTCGAAGTGCTTTTTACGCGAACCACTTTTGTTGGATTTGGCTCCATTAGATGCTAAAATTAAAAACGTCAAACTTTACGATGCTGATGTCAGATTTGTCGTATCTACACTGGTGTTGCCATATCTCAAAACTTAAATAGGCAACCCTTGTACAGAGTTTCATCAAGAATCGTCAGTCAAAAAGCTATCAATAATTAATACTAATAATATTCAATATATTTCCCTTCTGTATTACATATAATCAAAATGTTTTTTTTTCAACACAATTATGAAGCTATTGTTTATTTATATAAAAAGACTGATCATTTATATTGGAATTCCATCCAAAATTTAAAATATTTGTATATTGTATATTAGTTTATATTAAAAAAAGACTTGGAAAGAATAGCATTATGTGCTTTTTAAACTTCAGTGTGTTTGGTAGGCTTCTCCTAGAATTCAATTGATTTTAAAATAACAATATAAATAAATATCCACTCGATATAAAGTACGACCATAAGTTTAGTTTCTCAAATTTATTTTCAGATTTTTGACGATATGAACTGAATGGTATTTGCGAATAAATGTTAAAAAATTCTAAAGTTTTATAATTACATTCAAATTAAAGTAGAAAGCAAGTGTTTTGAGAATTTGCTCGCTCAATCTTATAATAAACCAGTCTTTATTATAACATTTGTATACTTTTACTTACTACACTTTCTTAACCACTAATAGTTGGATTTTTAACACGCGACGTAACACAATGACAAACTGTGAACGAATAAATTCTATGCGAAAATATATTCCGTTCGGAGAAAACAAGTTGAAACAAGATCTGCCCAAACTACGCTCGGGAGAAACACTCGCAACAAGTCGAAACAAGATTTGCCCGAACGAGGCTCGGGCTCGTCAGTATAAAAAGAAACTTCGTGCCCGAGTCCCACTCGGGCAAAACTGTCAAGTGGTTAATCTAGAAAAAAACATGTAGAATTGTAACTGCTCAAAATTTTTTCTTAATTATTTAACTTGTGATTGATATTTTGATTTGTCAGCTTAAATAAAGATAGCGAGATATACCTTTTACAGTAGTCCTTCCTTATCTGCAGGGGATATGTTCCAAGACCCCCAAGTGAATGCTCAAAACTGCGCAAGTACTGAACCCTATACAGTGAAAACTATAATTTTTGAAGGGATGTATTGAACTAAAAGATAAATGCGGAATTATATGAAAAAACAGACGACGGATCTTCTTTATATTCAATATCTTCAACCTCTTCTGCTGTCTCCTACAATCTTACATAATGTAAGTTTTCAATTGTTTCTAAACTACTCGTTGCAACATCTGAATGTTCTGCTTATTGTTTACTAGTGTCGTTATATTATAGTTTTAATATTTGTCGTTATATTATAGTTTACTAGTGTCGTTATATTATAGTCAAAATATAATTTTAATATTTTTTTAAAACTATAATCGAGTAAAATAGTACAAAAGACTGCGATATTCTAAACAAATATGATGGTTAAAGGATCCATAGAAGAACGATTGATGCATTCTGTTTTTGCGTGTTTTTAATGGAATTAATTCAGGACATGATGATATAAATGACACATGGGATAGCGATCAATTGATATTTCATTGCATATAATGTGTTTTTCCTCTACAGCAGTACCTCGGGTTATGAACTTAATTCGTTCTTTGAGTCCGTTCGCGAACCGAAATGTTCGCAAACCGAAATTCATTTTCTTGGGAGCCATAATGAGGGTTAATTTAATGTAAAATATATTTTATATATGCTGTATTTTATATATATAAAAAGCAAAAAATATTGTATCAAGAACAACGAACGCAACGACAAACAATGTTCACAACACGCGCACCTGAGAACAACTTAATTTTAAATCAAACACTGGATATTTTTATATTAATTTCGAGTATAAGAGACGCACCTGAATTTTGGAGGCATTTTTTTTAAGAAAAAGTGCGTCTTATAGTCCGTAAAATACAGTATATGTGTTAATGCAAAAAAATGTGTCAATGATACAAGAGATGACAAAAAATAAAGAAAGTTACTTATGCCAAAAAATGGAGTTACGTGCTCCTGCAATATCGGCGACGAATTATAACATTATTCTGTAATAAAAGTTATGCGATTATGGTTTATCTCTCTCTCTCTCAAAATATCTTGCTGTACTTTACTCACCTTTCTTCTTTATATGGCGAAGATATATTAGATGAAGCGAGATGAGTGATGTAGTGTTAGAATTTTCCATTTAATGTATTCAAACTGGCTAACTGAAGCCACGAATAAAGGGGGGACTATTATACATTAATGCGTAATGCGCCGTTACAACTAATTCGTGAGCCGAGGCAGTGTACGCAGGTCGAGTCAAAATTTGTTCGGAAATTGTGTTTGTAAGCCAATTTGTTCGTGACTAGAGGTGTTCGTGACCCGAGGTTTGACTGTACATGCATATAATATCCTATGATAAAGTTTAATGTGTAAATTAGGCACAGTGAAGAATTAACAACCATAAATAATAACAATTATACCAATAGGCTGTAATAAAAGTTAGGTGAATGAGGTCTCTCTCAAAATACCTTATTGTACTGTACATACCATTCTTTTACTTGTGATAGTAGTGACAGAACATGTACTCTATTAAGTGATAGTGATGATGAAATATATGAAGTGAAGAGAATGATGTAGTGTTAAGCTACTTTTGCCCTTCTTTTAAGAATTATCCACTTAATATTTTCAAACAGTTGACCATAGATAGCTGAAACAATAGATAAGGGGGAACTACTATAATTGTATGCGAGATAACCATTTTTATTGACTAATTTACCACCACATTTAGATGTGAACCTCTTCATTGAAAATTACATGTAGTTTCGTTATATATTTCATGTAATATAAAATATTATTAATTTGTGTTTATTATCATTCCTAATTATCTTAAACTAATTTTATTTTCACCACTGAAATGCCACCAGAACAAAGTGTTTATTTAAATTAAATGCTTTTAATCGTTCTTTAAGCTTTCTTTAACATTCTTTTAGATGATTTTGAAATTTTATTCATATAACAATGATAAACGGAATAGATTTTTAAAGTCAATAGTTTTCTTAGTAATTTATCCTTTATAGTTTCACGATAACTTTTTAATAAAAGTATTTTACCTATATATTTTTTTTAAATGTCTACGCAATGTGAAATCAGTCGATTGTTGAAAATCTAAGTCTGAAAATGAATAAATTTGACTTTTACTCGTACATAATAACGCCATGGTTTCTGGCACAAATTGGTAAATGGAAAATTACAAGTTTTTTAATTTTTTGGTAATTTTTACTAAAATGAGTATTTTTATACATTTGAAAATTATGTAAAAGCCCAGATGCACCTATTGGAAGTAGTTTCAACTTTTAAATTGAAATATCTTAAAAACAGTAAAATGCTAGTTACCAATTTGTGGTAAAAATCTGATGATATATCTTATAATGGTTTTAAAGCGTAAAGAAATCGTTAGAAAAAAATTATCCGAATATCCTCAAAGATATTGTATAGTAAATTTAAAAAAAATAATTTAATGAACAAATTTAAACATTTATTTTATTATTTTAAAATTTTTTAGGCTTCATTATTAATTTGAGTTTGGATCAAAAATTATTAATTAGACTTTACATTGTTAACGAAAAGATGGGATTATGTATAAGGGTTGCAGATTTCACGAAATATTACAACAAAGCCCTTAAATTACATTTTCAAAGAATAAATTAAAAAATGTTTGAAGTTGTAAATAATTCTAAGTTCACAACACTGTTTGAGATATGTGACATTGGAACGGAGGCACCTTTGGAATGATTTTTGCTCACAAAAAGACACTAGAAAATAATTAATTTTTTCTCTAGAATTATATTTGTGAAAAAATATTAATATTTATGAATTATCAAAAATATATAATTATTTTATGTCAAATGTAACTCATAATATGAAAAATTATTAATTTAAATTCCATTTTATTTATTTTGTAGTGGAACTCAGTTGTAATGAGGTCCAAGAAAAGTAAGAAAGTGCTCATTGTAACCGGTGCTTGCTATAACCGAAATGATATATTTTTCTGAAACCTTTATCTATCGTTTCTGAAGGGACTTATTGAACTAAATAATAAATACTGGAAAAAAATTGACAGTTTTATAAAAATGATCGATTTAATAAAAAAGTACAGACAACTGCAATATTCTTAACCCTTCCCTTACGGTGATAAAAATAATACGCGTGCTCCGGTGTTGGGTAGTGAGTACGCAATAAAAAATTAGCGATTTTAAATCGGAAAAATAAGAACATTCATAGATAATCCCCTTAATTAATTATAATTGAAGTTAAAAATTATAATAATTGAGATTTATTTGCTGAAAACATTAAAAAACCATCTGAAAACATTAAAAAACGCTCACGGAACAGGCGTACGTCTAACCTATTTGCAAGCCTAGAAGCTACTAGTCGCGCGGAACGTCAGTTGCATACCCCGGCGCTTACGCCTTTGCTTGCGACATTGAGACAATTCAGCTCCTCGCAATTCAGTCTAGTATGCAAGAGTGAGATGCGAATATAGTGTCGCGCTTCCCGCATACTATTCACCTATCGTCAAGACGAGGCACTCGCAGCGTTTAAATGCGAATTTGTTTTCGATCTTTACAAAACACCTCGATGTAGTCGATAAATTCTGATTATTATTAATATTATTTTTTAAATCAATGCGTAAATATATTATGGAGGAATACCTAAAATCTTAACCTTGTATTTATTATATTTATAGAGATATTGATGGTTATTAGAAGCAACATGTAGAAGATACCCAACACAGGGAAGGAAAGGTTAATGAATATTGCCGTAAAACAAACATAGAGGAACGATCTATGCAATCTATTTTTTGCATGTTTTATGTGTAATTAATTTGCGACTGGATGTAATCAACTATACATACAAGAAAATTATTATTCCAAGAATAATTGACCGAGGTTTCACTATATATTTTATCATGTTGACCCTTCAAAATTAAACCCCAAGTATTAGAACATTTTACGATTAATGAATAATTTCCACTTTTAACCTCATCGTTAAAGATTTCCATTTCATTATAGTCATTTAAATTAATGTTTTTATACAATGCACTTTTAATCAAATTCTTGAGTGTTATGATTAAAATTATTATTATATTGTAAATAACCCAATATAACAAATGCATCAAAAAATATTTATGCATTTTTTTTTTAAACTGAATCTTGGAACTTGACTGCATCCTATATAGGCTAAGTTTTTTCCTATATATATATACCTAAGATAAACTTTAATTTATGAATAAGCCACAGTGAGAGATAAACATCTACCATTAATAATAATATAGAACAATTCGTTGCCGATACTGCAGGAACACTTATCTAGGATTGCCCAAATTTTACAGGGGAGACAAAAAATGATTTTTCTGTAAAAATATAATAAAATGAAAACGTCACTTGGTATTGTAGTTACAAATAAATGTGTTCCGCGTTGAAAATAAATATCGTATTTTACAGACTATAAGATGCTACGGACTATAAGAGGCACCTTAATTTTTAGACAATTAAAAAAAAAAACATTTTTACCATTTTTATTATTAGATTGCAAAGACAGACTAAAAAAAAATTCTTAGTTTATAAAACCGAACTGACCTTTAAAATCCCTGAAAATCGTCATCAGAACATTCTTCTTCTTCTTCCTCTTCATCGTCATCGTTGTCCTCTTCATATATAAGATGGTCTTCACTGCCATCGAGAGTGTTACTTATGCCGCACATTGAGAGCGTTACTTATGCCGCAAAGTTCACTGGCACCGTAGACTGCAATGACGCATCATAGGCTAGACAATGTTCTGGGTTTGTGATGGCGGGGCGGGAGGGAGACAGTGTTAGCAAGCTTGTGTATCCCCGGAACTCATGTTCGTCGCATCATTTTTAAGACTGGCGGGAATTTTAAATCAAACACTGGACATTTTTATATTAATTTCGAGTATAAGAGACGCACCTGAATTTTAGAGGCAATTTTTTAAAGAAAAAAGTGCATCTTATAGTCTGTAAAATACGGTATATGTGTTAATGCAAAAATGTGTCAATGATACAAGAGATGACGAAAAAATAAAGAAAGTTACTAATACCAAAAAATTGAGTTACGTGTTCCTGCAATATCGGCGATGAATTATAACATTATTTTGTAATAAAAGTTATGCGATTATGGTTTATCTCTCTCTCTCTCAAAATATCTTGCTGTACTTTACTCACCTTTCTTCTTTTTATGGCGAAGATATGTTAGATGAAGCAAGATGAGTGATGTAGTGTTAGAATTTTCCATTTAATATATTCAAATTGGCTAACTGAAGCCACGAATAAAGGGGGGACTATTATATATTAATCCCACTATCTACAAGTGTTGTGTCTGTATTTCTCACGCCAATAATAAGATTTCACCGACATACTGCAGATAAAAAGACTATTTATTATATTCTTCTGCGTTTGGCCTTCACACATTGTGTATATTTCAACCAGGTCACAGCTTCCGGTGTTAAGTTGTGTAGCTTTTGCATACTTCTAAAAAAACGCATACAATAGACAGCTGTATATGATGTTATCCATAATCTGCATTTCCTCACATTCACAGAAAGATGATTCTAGTAGGCGTACTTGTGCGTATCATATAACAGTGTGGCCCACTCGGCATCTGATATTATTCAGAGTACACCATTCCTTTCGAGGTAGGGAAATCCTAGGTAAATCCACTGTCAGGTCGCCCACAAGATGCTTGTTTTTACGTTACACTCTGTCATTTATCGCCGTGCTCTAGTCTTCCATACTGCGTGACGAAAAGTGAAACGGAGTCGCGGTGGTTCTCTTATTATGTTTATGTGCGTTTACTAACCGCTATTATGCATTATTTTATTTATACGCATTTACTTACCACTATTTTTTAAACGAAAGTTAAAAAAAATCAGGGGGAATCTTATTTCGGCACGTAACATAATCACAGGATTTATTGTATTGAATTTCAGACTGTAAATATGATTAGCATAAATCTTAAAATGTCAAGATGTAAAAGTAAAGTTTTCACAAAAATATTTAGTTATTTTTAAGTGTATAATTATTTATATTTCTCTACTAAACAATCTTTTGACTTCTGTTTTCCTATTGTAAGAAATTACATCAATACCAAAAAAAAAACACTGAAAAAAGGCATACTTTATAAAATATAATGTAATTTTTTCATGGCACTGTGTTTTGTAATGATTGTGTGATGTATTTTTATTTATTAAGTAATAAAAGATCTTATAGAAATTGTATTATTATTTTTCCTTAATATTCCCACTTTCCATACTATATTGATACACAAGCAGGTGAACCTTTTGCTATAAAATCAGGTGTTCCACAAGGTTCAAATGTCGATCCGCATTGTTTTTAATTTTCATCAATGGTATAGGTCGAGTCATCAGGATTTTCAAGTACTTAGGCTGAGGCCACACCAAAATGCTTCGTTAGGTGCTAAGCTATTAGGTGTACAAATAAGTTTCCGCCGTTTTTTATCAAAAATTGGGCATTTATTGTGAAAGAACGGAACCTCATGTTTTATTCGAAGTATTGCCCATCGCTTGCCACTACCTTTTCCCATCTTTCTGGCAGCATACGGATACAGCGTCGGAAGAATGCTTCATCTTTTGAGGCTATCCACGAATCGACCCAATTTTTGGTATCTTCATATGATGTGAAGTGCTGCTCAGACAGGTCATGCGTCATCGATCGAAACAAGTGAAAATCAGAAGATGCAATGTCTGGTGAATACAGCGGGTGGGGTAAAACTTCCCAATTGATTGTTTCCAAAAAGGTTTTGACCGGCGCCGCAACATGTGGACGAGCATTATCATGCAGGAGAATAATTTTGTCGTGTCTGGAGTAGCAGTGGGCGCGCTTTTCCTCAGGTGCTCGACTCAATCTCATCAATTGTGCTCGGTAGACAGCCCCAGCAATGGTTTCGTTCGGTTTGAGCAACTCATAATACACGACACCAAGCTGATCCCACCAAATACACAACAAGAGTTTTTTTCCATGAATATTTGGCTTAGCTGTAGATGTTGAAGCATGGCCAGGGGTTCCCCATGATTTCTTCCTTTTTGGATTATCATAGTGGATCCATTTTTCATCACCAGTGACTATACGGTGCAGAAAACCCTTTTGTTTATGCCTGGCAAGCAGCATTTCACATGTGGAAAATCGGCGTTCAACGTTTCTCGGTGTCAGTTCATATGGAACCCAATTTCCTTGTTTTTGAATCATTCCCAATGATTTCAACCTATGTGAAATTGCTTGTTGAGTCACTCCTAATGTAAGTGCAAGTTCTTCTTGCGTTTGGCACGAATCTTGATCCAATAATACTTCCAATTCCACGTCTTCGTACACTTTCGGCCTTCCGCTACGTTCTTTGTCTTCGATGTCAAATTCACCGTTCTTAAACTTTTGAAACCACTCACGACAACTTCTCTCACTTAAGGCAGCCTCACCATATGCTTCTACAAGCAATCGATGCGCCTCAGCTGCAGATTTCTTCAAATTGAAGAAGTAAATCAAAAGTTCCCGCAAATGACGCTTATTCGGCTCAAAACTTGACATCTTCGAACACAAAAAAATATGTTATACTGATAAAAATTCACTAATATTTCAAGGTCATGTTGTTGACAGATGTCCAACCTTACGATAATGACATTTTACATCTGACAATTTTAACCATAACTTACTGGTGGCGCCAACTTTTGACAAACGGCGGTGACTTATTTGTACACCCAATAGATTTTATATAACTCATATACTATGTTAGGTGCCTGGCCACACCCAAGTGTTACGCACAAATTAATTTGACAGTTGGGAGCGGTTGTGTCAACACACGATGTCACTCTCAAAACTAACCAATTTCATTACAACTTACCATCTTTATTTACTTTCTGTGCAGTGATTTTATTACAGGTACATTTTTCTATAATTTGCTCGATGGGTTCCACAAAGGCTCCCTTTTATACACAGCTGTCATTAAAACTTCCGCCATCTTGTAAATTAACCGACAAGTCTGTTCGCTAGGAGATTCACTCGATGACTAATCGTCATGCAACGTGGCACGAAGCATGCAGTGTGGCCACTGCGATAGTATGCGGTACGTTGGTTGGCTAGGATATGTCGCCAAACTCGCAACATAGCTCTAAGCATCAAGCGAGGCTCCTTCCTGTGTGGCCGAGGCCTTAATGTTTGCCAATGATTTAAAACTATGAATAAATTGATTCTCTCCAAGACTGTATGCAACTTCAGATCAATTTGAATGGTGTCTGGAGGTGCAGTGATACCAATAAACTAGCCTTGAACTAAATAAATATATTTATCTCCAATATTAAAAGTTTATTAATTAGAATTTTATCTTTGGAAAATTTCTCACATTATAGTTCGGAAATTCTAAGATGAGTCCTGTGACAGCTCACAAATTTGCCCCAATACAACCTTATGTAATGTATTTACCTAAATAACTTGCTATTTATTAGAATTGAGGCTTATATTAAAGTTGATAAAATAATTAAAATTACTGAACATCGTTACAAGGTTGTATTGGGGCAAATTTGTGAGCTGTTACAGGACTCATCCTAGAATTTCCGAACTATAATAGCATTTTTACAGAGTTAGAGAGTGATAGACCCACAGATAAAAATAATTGTAAAGGAGTAATAATACTTTCTTTTTAAGTTGATATTATTTTTTTCTAGAAATTTTATATTGGAACACGAAGGATACCTATTGGGGTAAGTGATTCAAAACTAGTCAAACTGGGATGTCTAGTCACTTTAGTTATATGCTGTTGCTGCGTCCAAAGAGGAACAGTTTCATTCGTCACATGATCATACAACCTGACACCCATCATCAGAACAGAATAAATAAATAGGTTCAGTTAAATAAAACAAAAGGTAAGTTTGTATAAAATTAATTGTATTTATGCAAAGTTTATTGATATATTCAAATATAATATGCTGTTGTACTGCGACTTAAAATCAATATCACGATCATTAACACTGAAAGTTGCCCGAGGGGCGTGATTCTTTGTGTATATAAAGCACTCGATTGGTAACAAAAATATTTAAATACCAGTTGCAAATTATTATTATATTTTATTCGTACATTTATCTTCAATCATTTTTTTAATAAAAGGCATTCTTTATTCTATAAGTAAATTCGAATAAAAATATATATATATTTGGCTTGCATTCATTTCAATTATATAGGCAAGATTATTTGAACATTTAGTTTATTTAAGATGAAATTATGAACTGAAATCAGACTATAATGAATGATTTCAAATATGTACTTATTCTCAATACAAATCAAAGTTTTATGTAGTTCTGTGTGAAAATATAAATCTTTACTTGCGATGATAGAGAGAACATGATTTCAATACTATTGTAAAACCAGTGACTGTTTTTATTACCAAACTTTAAATGAACACACTTCTGCCGTTGTTTTTATTATACTTATAATGTGCTAAAACATATTGACATTGTAACAACAAATAAATAAATAGTCAATAATTTAGCCATTTTTGGTACATAAGGCTCTAAATGTTATATTTGTGTTATGTGTCTTGTATTAAAATAATTTAAAAAAAATCTTTTTTACACATTTTACCAATTTAATTTCTAAATCATAACCAAGCCATATTCGTTTTGTTTAATTAAAATTTCACCTTTCAATTTCAGTTCATTGAGATAGTAAAAAGTACAAGCGGGACAAT
The DNA here is from genome assembly GCA_949825065.1 of Odontocerum albicorne. NCBI lineage: Eukaryota > Metazoa > Arthropoda > Insecta > Trichoptera > Odontoceridae > Odontocerum > Odontocerum albicorne. Next base: position 49,658,989 of record OX463841.1, read on the forward strand.
TATTATATAATCAATATTTTTTTATACATATATATTTGATAAAATTACAATGATTTTTATTCATAATTAAATTCAAATAATCTTTGAATTGATACATCTTAGTTGTAAATAGGTTTGGACTTGTTAAAAGAAAATTATAAATACCACAGATTAAACAGAAATATTTTTTTAGGCACAAGGAAATCAATTGAAAATTGCCAGTATAAAAAAAATAAGTCAATAAAACAATTTTTATTACATTATGTATAAATATGAATTAAATATGGTGATAAATAGACTGATTTTTTTGCAATGAATAAAAATAATCTATTTATTTTTTACAAAATTTTTATGTTTTAAATTTCAGTCCAATTAGGTATTAGCTTATTTTTGAAATATAGTTTTTATGGCCATCAAATACTTTAAAGAAAAAAAACAGTACCTAATATTATTTTTTTACAAAAGATGTCTACCTAAACAATTATGACTAATCTAAAATGACACACATGTATTCCTATGAAAGCGTTACTAACTTCAAAGAAAATATCGATAAGAATACCTTCTTAGGCTTAAAAAGTGTATTATCAGATTTGCAAGAATATTCTAAGGTATTCAAATTAGTTTTAAATTTATTAAACCATTTTTCTCTTATTTAGTGTAACACATTCACGCAAAAGCTCAAGAGTAAAGTCTGAACAGTTCTCTTATAATTTTTTTTTATAAATTTGGAGAAAATATACGGAGTTTTAAAGTATGATAGCAAATTCATTGCTCCACAACGTTCCGAACCCAACTTGGCATAGATTTTACTAAAATTATTTTGATTGACTTAAATAAAATAAATATAACACAGGATTAAATGACTATAGGTAGAAAATAATTAATAAAAAAAAAAAGTCTGTGCCTAGGAAGTATGTATGAAAACGTCAAGCTCATTTGAACTTTTAAACTGAAAATATTAATTAATGTAGATTTGCTTAATGAATTATATTTGGATTTTAATATAGTATATACGAGTTCACAAATATTTTATACACACTCGTCGTATATCATCAAGTTATGTCCCCTGCGAGGTACGCAAAGAGGACAGATCTCCAAACTTTTCTATCTAAGCACACAACTTTCGCCTTCTCCACATTCATCTCATCATGCAGAATTTTTTATTATTCATGCTTTTCACTTTGCCTTAATTTAAAATCTGGCTCACTTGATCCAGCCACGTTTTTCTCAGTCTACCTCTTCACAAACACACCTTACACTTCTGAGTTGTATACTAGTTAAGTAATTCTTTCCTCGTCCATTCATTCCACATGTTCAAACCATCTTGAAGCTCCTTTTTTATCTTACTCAAAACAATTTTATCCATGCATTAATTTTGAATATCTTCATTTGGCCTTCCTTCTTACATTGGCAATCTACAACATTTTCTTAATACAGGAATCTCCACAGCATTAATCATACTTTTATCATTTTTCTGCCAAGTTCACCACCACATTATACTCGTATATTGTAATTTTTACTACTTTGATATTGCGTGTTTGTTGTATACTACATTAAGTGCTTTGTTTACATTGTTCCGTGTCGCTACCCTCATTTCAATATCGCTTTCAACCATCAGTCGTAAATATACTGCCCAGATAAAATAACTAGTTTTCTAAATAATCCCAAAATTACATTTAAAAAATACTTGTTTCAAAACTAAATCTCCCAGGCACAGATTTATTGGCAAGATGTACAGTATAAAAGTAGCTTATACATGAATACAATATTTTTATCTTTTATTCAGATGAATATTTTGTTTGTGTGCTCGATGCTTTTATAAGATACGATAAAATATCCAATTATCTGAGAATTGAACAATAATAGTTAGGAAATATCCATAATTTTATATCCATGGCTTGTTAGGAACTTGTTGTGATTGGTGTACTATTGTATATTTAATTAGAGTAACTGTATAACATACATATTAGGAATTATTTTAATGCCATGAAAGTTTTCTTTTCATTATAAAAGTACAGCATAGGCCACATTTGCTTATAAAAAACATAAAATTGATAAACATTTGAATTTCACAAGGTAAAAAGCTTAAATTAATCACAATACATTTCATACTAATTCAAATGAAGTTTTACTATATTTTCCACATTTCTTCTCTCGACAGATTAATGAACTTTACAAATGTTTTTTTTTATATATCTGATGCAGAATTTGCGACAAAATCCGTCATAATATTATATCCAATACATATTAAATTCATTATTCATAATATTTCCTCTTTCTTACGCTTATGGTGAAAAGTAAGGTAAATTTTACTTTTTGAATACTTTGCAAAAATAAATTTTATCATATGCCAGTTGTAAAAATATTTCACAAAGATCTATCTCTACATTTGGCAGTATCACTCTCTTTCAAGGCAGGTAGATTTATTATAGACTCTCGCAATATTTACCAACTAGTTAATTTATGTAGCATAGCCTCCTCGTCCTGGGTGCTAGATTATTTGGCTATGTGACCCTTATACTTCCTGGTCAAAATATTCCTAGAAAATTATTAGTCTATTTTACAAAAAAATGTATTTTTATTGGTCTTGCTGATGTCGGTGAATATATGTGTCACTACCAATTGGTCTTGCTGATGTCGGTGAATATATGTGTCACTACCAATTGGTCTTGCTGATGTCGGTAAATATATGTGTCACTACCAATTGGTTTTGCTGATATTGGTGAATATATGTGTCACTACCAATTGGTCTTGCTGATGTCGGTGAATATATGTGTCACTACCAATTGGTCTTGTTGATGTCGGTGAATATATGTGTCACTACCAATTGGTCTTGCTGATGTTAGTGAATATATGTGTCACTACCAATTGGTTTTGCTGATGTTGGTGCATATATGTGTCACTACCAATTGGTCTTGTTGATGTCGGTGAATATATGTGTCACTACCAATTGGTCTTGCTGATGTCGATGAATATACGTGTCACTACTAATTGGTCTTGCTGATGTTAGTGAATATATGTGTCACTACCAATAGGTCTTGCTGATATCGGTGGATATATGTGTCACTACCAATTGGTCTTGTTGATGTCGGTGAATATATGTGTCACTACCAATTGGTCTTTCTGATGTTGGTGAATATATGTGTCACTACCAATTGGTTTTGCTGATGTAGGTTAATATATTTGTCACTACCAATTGGTCTTGTTGATGTCGGTGAATATATGTGCCACTACCAATTGGTATTGCTGATATCGATGAATATATGTGTCACTACCAATTGGTCTTGCTGATGTTGGTGAATATATGTGTCACTACCAATTGTTCTTGCTGATGTTGGTGAATAAATATGTCCCTACCAATTGGTCTTGTTGATGTCAGTGAATATATGTGTCACTACCGATTGGTCTTGGTGAATATATGTGTCACTACCAATTTGTATTGGTGATGTCGGTGAATATATATGTCACTACCAATTGAACGATTTTGAGAAATTAGAAGTAAACAATGAAAATTTGGGTGCCTTCATTCTTTTATTACAATCAAAATATTTAATGAAATCAGAGTTTGATAATTCTTATAAAGAGTAAGCCTTCTCATATTGTCAATTATTGTATAACACTTCTCAATAATTTAAGAAATACCTTCTAACATCATTCAAAACTTGTTTAAAAAAAAATAATGTTTTGAAAGTGCTATTCATTTCCATTTCTTGGGGACACAATATCATTATTTAAAAAAATTTCAACAGAGGTATAAAGCGATCGATTCAAAATCTTTTTTTCCCATTTTTCGAATAAACAGACACAATAATTCTCATATTTTTCTTCCCGTGAAAAATATTGTTTTATAAAATCACTTACATTTGAAATATTTGATCGAAAGTAACTAAATTATCAGTTAGTCATTGTATTTAAATCACAATGAGTTAGAAATAAACATTTTGCTTCACAATATAAAGTAAAACAGTTTAAATTAACCGTAACCAACAAATACAATATTAAACAACAATGACATTAGCTATGTCTACTGTAAAACAAGTAACTGCTATAGTTATTGCATAAATAATCTACTAAGATTGTAGTCATAAAACTTTTGGTTCTTCTAAAATTAAGACTAGTACTTTGAATGCATTTTAAATTAACTTATCAGCCTATCATAAGAAATGTGAGACAGGGTGAGGTGTTGTTTTGTTCAATCTATCTTAAAACTCATTTTGAGTTGAGATGTTTGATTAGATTTGATTTAGTGATTTTCACTTTTACAAGTGATTGTTATTAGAATATAAAGCAAATAGCATTTGACAAATTGTTCTTAAAAGAGCTTATTCAGAAATTGTAATTTAATTCATTGTACATTTAATCCGACGTTTTGTGACTTAAACAAAATAAATGTGGTTGTAATATGAATTTTAATATGCAAAAAGGACTCAACCCATATTTTACCTGTTTTGAAATAATTGATCCAACCGTAACCAGGTGAAAAAAGCAATAAGTGATCATTTTATGAGGTGCAACATAGGGTAATAGGTTGCTTGAACTAGAGAAGGATGGGTGGTGACCACAGTGATCTCCCGATCTTCAGAATTGATGGAACAACCAATAAAAAGAGATAATTGAAGAAACATCTAGCTACTTTGTATGGAATGAAAAAATATGACATAATTTAACCATGAAATAGCCGATTCACTGTCTTACACATACACAACTGATCTAAAGTTTTTTTTAAATTTCCAAATAAACCAAAAACATGTATTTTTGGGTTAGGTCCTTTTAGCATACATGTAATATATAAGTCCCAATACTTTTTCTACTTTTGTTAGGGGTGTCATTAAAACTAGTGCAAAAAATAATTTATCAGAATTATTGCTGTGCAAATGTAGTATTTTTAATAAATAAAGGTTAGGTGATATCACAGCTTTAATTTTCTATGAATAATGAAAAGTAATTACCATACATAATTTATCTTTGAATAATAAGGTTATAATAAATATTTCTATAAAACAACACACATTGTACATGGCAATAATTTTGATTGATAAATTTTTTTTAATGTTTACATTTTATAATATATCAACAGATGGGTTATTTTGTAATGAGACAAATACACCAATTTAAACATCTTTAGATACGGTTTTAATTATTGACATTAAATATGTCATATTTTTTCCACTGGATCAAATAGGGATTTTCTCAACTTGCCTTTGGGCTGACCATGAGCTAATAGTTGCAAGCCCATGAGACAACAAGTTTACATACAATTGTCCTGACATTGTGTTTAAAACCTTTCCCTTCTTGTGCTAAAAAAAATCCGCGCGTTCCGGTGCTGTGTATTCAATACACATGTAAAAATGAGCTATTTAAAATCGGAAAAATAAGAATATTCATAGCCAATCGCTTAAATGAATTATTTTTCGTGATTATTTAAAAAAATATTTGTACTTCATAGGACCATAGTTAGCAACTTACGAATAATTAAGCCCAGGGTAAATGGCACTTCGCTTCATTTATATGCATATTGCACACAAATTGTCAATTATACTTTTAATATTTTGTTAAAAAGTTTCACAGCATGAACTGAATATTATAAATAAATAAATATAGAAAACAATTTTTTGTTATTACATACTGTAAAATGACTAGTAATGTATTTAAACTATTTTTAATAAAACAAATTACGTTCAATGTATTTGCAAGTTGTGAAAAAACTTAGAGATTATAAAACATTGTTTATCATATGTGTTTTGACAGGTACATATATATCATACAATATATATATTTTTTAAATTTTATTTCAATTATTATATTTTTTCTCTTTTTACTGTAAATATATTTTTCTTTTTTAAAAATAAGCTTAGTAAAAAGGTAAATGAATTATAAAATGACATAATGAATAAGTAATATTTAAATATCTAATTAATATTTTGCCATTTCCATTACAGCACCTCACCATTTAAATATTTTGCTGAAAATATGCAGTAGTTCAATAAAATACTAAGCTTTGTTGTGTCTAATTCTAATCATTAATACTAATGTTCCATCACTCAAAATGTATGCACCTTTGTATTGTAACTTTGCGAATGTTGCAATATTTATTGTAATATTTGGGTGCATTGCACAATTATGTAAAATCACATCAATCTCAAGGGAAATATGACAAAAGTCACTAATATTATATCCAAAATTTATCTATATTACAAGAAAAATGTACGAAATATAGTTTATACAGAAGTGTTTTAAATATATCATAAAATATGTAATAAAAGAGAAAACTTTGCTAAGCATTTTGCATAAAAATTATCTGGGAATATACGGGTAAATTTAAAAATTAATAAAAAGTATTTGAACAAAATTTTTTAAATTCTATCGAAATCATATGTTATACTTTTTTACTAAGGTGTTTTCACAAAATACACACATACCATTACACCGTTTACCTGCCGAGGTAGGTATAGAGGACAGAATGTCAGACTTTTCTTTCTTGGCATATATATTACCCCACTTCCACGTATGTACATCTTCTTATACAACTCGAATCTTTTTTTACTTTTCCTTCTTTCAAAATATCATTTACTTGATCCAATCATAATTTCCTTGGTCCTCCTCTACCTCACCTACTCACATTTGTCCTGTATATTTGTTCTGTTAGGCCTCGTCCACACAGGTAGGAGTCTCGCTTGGTGTTCAGAGCTGCGCTGCGAGCTAGGTGACATATCCTAGCGAACCAACGCACCGCATACTATCGCAATGACCACACTGCATGCTTCACACCATGATTCGTGACTGAGTCACCTAGTGAGTCTCCTAGCGAACAGACATGTTGGCTAATTTTATTGTGTCACCAAGTGATTTTACAAGATGGAGGAAGTTTTATTCCACAATTCTTTGTAGAGAAGTTGAAACTCTCAACTCCATACTTCTAGATAAATTAACATAATGCACCCAACAAGTTAGAATTTGAGATGTTCGAAATTTTAAACTTAAATTCTCTGAGAGAAGCAGCTTTCTTGTTAGTTTTGAGAGTGGCATCGTTTGTTGACTCAACCGCTCCCAAATGTCAAATGAATTTGTGCGAAGCACATTGGTGTGGCCAAGCCTGAAGTCACCTAGTCTATTAGCCACGTAGCACCTAGCTTAGCACTAAGCGAAACATTTTGGTGTGGCCTTAGCCTTAGTCTTTCTTCATTCATTCATTCCACACACGTGTACAAACCATTTCACAGTGATCTTCTTCATCTTACTCAACATATCAGACTTAAGTTCATATTCATCCCTAATCATTTCATTCCGTATTCTGTCAATGTCAGCCATATATCCTTCTAAGTGCACGCATTTCCAAAAAAATAAATAGTTATTTTTGTCTATGGTAATTTGAACTAAATTTGTTTAAAATGTACTTAATGAATGAAAAAAAAACTGCTGACAAAGAACTATTATATTTTATGAAAATCCCGTGATTTTTCATCTTATATCATTAACATCCTGTTATTTTTAATGGAAATAAATTGTTATAGAATATTTGAATAATAAATATTAAATGAAAATAATATTAAGTAATAAGATTCTTCTTAATGCAAATTTAAAATCGCATAATCACAACCCATTTAGATGAGCTTTCATATAAACTAAGAAGAGATGTATCTAGCAACAAGAAGAGGTATATTTTCTATTTTATAAATTAAGAATAAATAAACGACTCCCATCATATTTCCCTCGACTTTCCATTAAGAATGTTATCATTAAATTTAGCTCTATACAATAGTAAATGTGTAAATATACATTAAGGCATAATGCTCGAGATAAAACATACTGAAAATAATGTGAGCGTACCTAGGGATATACATAAAGCACTTGCGACAAGAAAGGTGTGAATGCATTATTTGACGTCTAGTGATTCTGAGATAATGTCAACTCTTGAGTTGTAACACAATGCACAATAAATGTCTTTAAAAACATGGCACTTCATGTCCTGTGTAGTTCTTTTTTATCAATCATGTTCACTTCATTGAATTACAATGACTTTTCCACAGTATTTTATACTTGATACCAATTTTGAATTGTGTAAATTTAACTTGCGTGGAATTTTTGTATACATATATTGGAACGGTTTTAATTTATGGTGAATTTTATACAGTAATACTTCGCTTTATGTTACCTCTGTAAACGATACCTAATTATTGTATAATTTACAAAATCAATATTTTTTAACAAAAATGATATTTGAGTGTTTCAGTAAAGTCTCATCATATATTAGATGTTTTCATCAGAATACGATTTTAACTTTACGTGAAGCTGTGCAGTAAAAAGTAGCGCATTAAACACTTTAACCTGCTATAGTGAGATATTACTTGAAAATATGAAAAAAAGCAAAGTAATCGATATTTGATTAGATTTTATCTCAAAAAATTAAAATGTCCCTTAATTTTTTCAAGTTTTATTTATTTAAATTCCTATTTTATAGAATTTATGTAGTATGTATACATTTGCGTTAACTGTACTTTTAAATTGAATTTTGTCAGTAAAAAAATTTCAGTTAAAAAAATGTAATTTTTTTATATCAGGAATCTTTTTACTTACTTTGTATGTTACTTTAATTTCCGTTAACGTAAGGATTTTAAGGAACTTATCGTTAAACAAGGTGTTCCTGTAATATATTACACACACAATCTGACAGGCAAATTCTTCCAACCAAACTAGAAATATGTTATGAGTGTTTTTTTATGACAAAACAAAACTGGGATATATTTGTTTTTCACCTTTAGAAATCAAATCTGTAGTGTCCATGTAAAAACCAAGCATTGCTGTAAGTTCATAGTATGAACCAAAGCATCAAAAACATGTCAAATTTTACAGAATTTTTTGTAAACAATATTGTTTCTTACATGTTTTTGATATTTATTACTCAACATTTTTGAAAAAAATACAGCATCTGGTATCAAGTACAAATCACTGGCGCAGTCAATCTAACAAACAGCTGCTGCGGAGGAGTGCCTCAAGAAGTCTTCTGCGCCCACTTGAGGTCGTCAGCCCTGGGCCGGCAGCCCGTGACGTGTTGGATGAGCGTCTCGAGCGCCTGCCAGAAGCACAGTTTCTCCAGCGGCCAGTTGAGCCAGCCCGTGGTGATGCAAAAGTAGGTGTCGTGTGGGGCCACGTGGTGAATGCGGTGGTGGCGGCGCGGCAAGATGACGCGCTTCTCCTGCAGCCACACCACCCACTTGGGCAGGCCAGAGTAGGTGTGAGACCACTTGTGGATCTGGAAAGTGTAGTTCTTTTTGTTAATTTCAGAATTTATTAAAACATACCAATCACACCATTTCTTTCACACCTGGCGAGTAGGCAGAAAAGACAAAGCATCAGACTTTCCTATCTTGACACACATCATTTACCTCTTCTGCATCTATGTTATACACCTTCTTATACAAGCTCTACGATTTGTTGACTTTTTATGTCATCTTTTTTCAAAATACCTGATCGAATCATGCTTTTCTTGGGTCTTCCTCTACCACGCTTACCACTCACATTTGCACTATATAGTATATACGTTCAGTGTTCATTTCATGTACAGTTCCGCCATGTCAGGTCAGTGAAAATATTACAAATCATGAACAATATACGCAAGCAAAATAAAACACTTATTCCTTAGTCAATTCAGCCACCATCCTCCTAAACACTTCTTCTTCTTCCTAGTGTCATTTCAGGTCCCCCAACGTTGACTATCACCTGAGAGTAGGCATCTTTGTCTCCGGCAGCCCGAAAAAGATCCCCAACGCTCCTTATACCAGTCCAATCACGTATATTGCGGAGCCAGGAGATTTGCCTCCTGCCAACATATCTTCGACTCTCTATTTTGCCTTGTATGATCAGGTGCAGTAATTTGTACTTTGCTCCTCCTAAACACTGATAGTGTTAAATTAAATACTGTCAGCTACTACATTGTAATCTTGGCACATTCTTACTACTGGATTGTAGTCAATGTTACTTCTAAATATAGCAACGTTGAAAAAACAGGTCTTCTAGGTAAGCTAAAGGGAACACTTAAATTAATACGTCCCAGAGTCGCAGGTGAGTCCAGAAGATCATTCATGACTTGAAAAAGAAATACAAGATCTAAAGTGCGTCTTAGAGCCTCAAACGATTGAAGATCGAAAAAAGACAATATCACTTTACGGCCTAAGAGCACTTAGCAACTTCAAAAATTGCCGCTTCAACTAAACGTACAACCTAAAATTAGGATTCTACATCTATCATATCTATGATATAGAACAAAGGGTGATTACCCATAATATGTGCACCATATCGGACTTTTCACGATGTGCAACTATAGAAGCCTCGAAATAAGAAGCCAAAAATCCATTGCGATATTCCTACTGAAGGTTTTTCAAGGTATATAACTGTCCCGCGATACAGAAATCTCCAAGTTTATATGTTCCTGACATATAGCCGAGCAAGGAATCATCTTCTGTTCTACATACCAACTTACAGAACGAATATCTAAATAATGGCTAAACACTCAGTCACGCGTGGTATAGAGATATTGAACCAACTGAGTGACACTGTGGATATATTCTCAGTACTGCCTAGCAGTATAAGAACAATCTTGTCTTTTTTCCTGGAAGAACTCTTCCTTAGAAATAAGCTTACTATACTACCAGGATACCCTCTTTACGTAACAGGAGAAACCCCTTCAACGTGATAAATAAAACAAATGATATTATAGAGTCATACTCCAGGTTACATCTTATAAAGGGTCTTTCAAATTGAGTGGTTTTTTAAATTCTTGGATAAAACACAGATGGCGTTGCAAACTTGCCTGGGTCTTGTCACATTTGAGAAGTGTAATATATGATATGTATGAAAATGGAGTCGTATACAATACAACGACGCGTTCAAATTGTTGAATTATTTGATGTATTGTAATCTCCGGAAACGGTGATGTTAATTGGCCACCAAGATTATGTGATCTGAAACCGTTATATTATTTTGGGGTTTCGTGAAAAGCCGGGTCTAAAAGAATGACCTCCCAATCAATTCCTGAGCTGAAGGACGAAATTATTCGCGTTATTGGTGAGTTAGAACCGCAATTATGCCAAAATGTCATCGAAAATTTTGATAAAAGAGTGAAGATCTGTGGAGCTGCAAGAGGTGGACATTTGGCGGATATTGTTTTTTTGTGTTTGAATGTCATACATTATACTTCAATGACCAATAAAAAAAATTGAAATGAAAGCAAATTGTGTGTTTTATTCAAGAATTAAAAAAACCGCTCAGTTTGAAAGACCCTTGAAATGACAATAAATTTTTGAATGGTTTTGTTATTCTAAAACGTGCTTTATTTCCTAATAATAATAAACGTGTGTGTACATAATGCTGTAATAATATCTGCGAAGAACGTGTGTGAAGAAATGCCTGCAATTAGTTTGTGTGGTTATATTTAAACAACGAAACTTCAGTTACGGTTTAACACCCCAACAGCGAAGCTTTTTACCCCTGGTGATGATTCAACTTCCGGTATACCGGGTACTGGCGAGAAGGTGCCTCGTTTCTCCCCCACCCTTAGTAAAAAATCGCAGGTGGTTGGTTATATTTAGCGCCGAGGTTACCTTGAGTCATTCGGTGATTAAAAATAACTTTAGTATTTGTTCCTTTGTCTTTCAAAGACGGTTTGGATAAGCGGGTCGAAATTTGAAGTTGTTCTTATCAAAAATACGTATAATCATGATTTGAGAAGATAAAGAGAAAATCACAAATTTCACTCCGAAAGCACTTCTCGAATTTATATTTGTTTCGCCTAATATACTAAGGTACGATCAAGAAAATTTGTAAGAGAGATAAACCTGAGAATGACTGTTGCGAAATCCAAAGTCATGGCGATAGAAAAATGTGAATGGAAAAGTAAATGCTATATGTGTACTCGTATATGAGCGAGTAATGAAGGATTTGTAAGAGAGATGTAAAGAGATAAACCTGAGAATGAATGTTGCGATATCCAAAGTCATGGCGATAGAAAAATGTAAATGCAATATGTGTATATGAGCGAGTAATGAAGGATTTGTAAGAGAGATGTAAAGATATGAACCTGAGAATGAATGTTGCGATATCCAAAGTCATGGCGATAGAAAAATGTAAATGCAATATGTGTATATGAGCGAGTAATGAAGGATTTGTAAGAGAGATGTAAAGAGATGAACCTGAGAATGAATGTTGTGATATCCAAAGTCATGGCGATAGAAAAATGTAAATGCAATATGTGTATATGAGCGAGTAATGAAGGAGTTGTAAGAGAGATGTAAAGAGATAAACCTGAGAATGAATGTTGCGATATCCAAAGTCATGGCGATAGAAAAATGTAAATGCAATATGTGTATATGAGCGAGTAATGAAGGATTTGTAAGAGAGATGTAAAGAGATAAACCTGCGAATGAATGTTGCGATATCCAAAGTCATGGCGATAGAAAAATGTAAATGCAATATGTGTATATGAGCGAGTAATGAAGGATTTGTAAGACAGATGTAAAGAGATAAACCTGAGAATGAATGTTACGATATCCAAAGTCATGGCGATAGAAAAATGTGAATGGAAAAGTAAATAATATACGAGTATGTATATATGAGCGAGTAATGAAGGATTTGTAAGAGAGATGTAAAGAGATAAACCTGAGAATGAATGTTACGATATCCAAAGTCATGGCGATAGAAAAATGTAAATGCAATATGTGTATATGAGCGAGTAATGAAGGATTTGTAGGAGAGATGTAAAGAGATAAACCTGAGAATGAATGTTGCGATATCCAAAGTCATGGCGATAGAAAGATGTAAATGCAATATGTGTATATGAGCGAGTAATGAAGGATTTGTAGGAGAGATGTAAAGAGATAAACCTGAGAATGAATGTTACGATATCCAAAGTCATGGCGATAGAAAAATGTGAATGGAAAAGTAAATGATATACGAGTATGTATATATGAGCGAGTAATGAAGGATTTGTAAGAGAGATGTAAAGAGATAAACCTGAGAATGAATGTTACGATATCCAAAGTCATGGCGATAGAAAAATGTAAATGCAATATGTGTATATGAGCGAGTAATGAAGGATTTGTAAGAGAGATGTAAAGAGATAAACCTGAGAATGAATGTTGCGATATCCAAAGTCATGGCGATAGAAAGATGTAAATGCAATATGTGTATATGAGCGAGTAATGAAGGATTTGTAAGAGAGTTGTAAAGAGATGAACCTGAGAATGAATTTTGCGATATCCAAAGTCATGGCGATAGAAAGATGTAAATGCAATATGTGTATATGAGCGAGTAATGAAGGATTTGTAAGAGAGATGTAAAGTGATAAACCTGAGAATGAATGTTGCGATATCCAAAGTCATGGCGATAGAAAGATGTAAATGCAATATGTGTATATGAGCGGGTAATGAAGGATTTGTAAGAGAGATGTAAAGAGATAAACCTGAGAATGAATGTTACGATATCCAAAGTCATGGCGATAGAAAAATATAAATGCAATATGTGTATATGAGCGAGTAATGAAGGATTTGTAAGAGAGATGTAAAGAGATAAACCTGAGAATGAACGTTGCGATATCCAAAGTCATGGCGATAGAAAGATGTAAATGCAATATGTATATATGAGCGAGTAATGAAGGATTTGTAAGAGAGGTGTAAAGAGATAAACCTGAGAATGAATTTTGCGATATCCAAAGTCATGGCGATAGAAAAATTTCTGTTTGCCGTACAGCTTTAGAGGACACCTAGTGATTTTGTCTCAGCATAGGATGTTTAGATTTTAACCCTTCAGGTACACTTGGTGTAGTATTAGTGTATACATTTTTATCAAAAAAATTTTGTTTAAAATTAAAGCAACAATTTTATAAAATATATTATAAAACAAAGATAATAATACCAGTATTCTGATGCCATTTTTTTTAAACGGATCAACAGTAGGTACTTTCACAGAAAACTTTGAATGCTGCAAAACTATCCTTGGACACCACCAGATCAGAGTAACTAATCGGTCTGAAGATGAACCGATGTAAGGCTGAGAGGAAATCCATTCGGATTGACTCGATTATCATCGCAGTACCACAAGATGTGATCTACGGATTAATTCAGATGGCCGCAAAAATTACCATACAACAAGGTGAAGGGATAAGATTGAATCTAAAGAATTTGCCATTAAAGATTCTATGGTTAGAGATAAATTGGAAAGTCAATTAGCTTGGGTACACTCACGGGGAGCCGAGACACGCCCTGATGCAAATAAAAAAATGTCTGTTTTCCCATGGGATATGATGACCATCGATGTTGCCAAGTTAGCAACTGGACCTCTAGGCACGCTTTAATAATAGCATGAAGGATCATTCCTGGCCAGAGGTGAAGGCGGATGTCACCTATCCTCGCGAGTTGCCCTTGCCGAAAATAATAATCGCACCGCGACGCTGAATCTTCAAATACAACGGAGCGAGCCCCTTTATGACCGAGAGCGCTTCCGCCGAACATGTCCGTATAAGCCTTGGCGATAGCCAACAGCGTTAATAGGTAGGTCGTTATACAGAGTAGAGGGGGTGGTGCTCACCTGGTTGGTCATGGCCACGAAGATGGAGCAGAGAAACCAGTAGCAGGACCAGTGGAAGCGCGCACGCACCTCAGCCTCGGGTGCTGTGAGCAGGTGCCACGCGAGCCGCGCCAACACGGGGATGGTCACCGCGAAGTTGTCTCCATTGGTCTCGATGAAGTCGTGCCGCGTGATGGACGTCGGGTCTATGTGGTGTTCACGGAATGGACGCAGAAAATTCTAGAAATAAAATCATTTCAGACATTTGAATACAAATTTTCCACGTGTAAATGATATACGAGTATTTGCAAAGGGAATTGTTGGAAACAAATAAGACATACACACCTATGATAAGGTGCGCGGTCGTCCCTTTTGGTTCCAGTTAATGTAGCGCTGTGGAAAATCGACTCCGGCCATTGGGCCTGAAGAAGACTAGTAAGAGCGCATATATATTATCTAATGTTTACATAAGACATATACTACGCGAGTCACATTCACCGCATGATCAGGTGATGTTACAGTTAAAATTCGATACCTCTACACTCACAAGTATATCAACTAGAGCCGATAGAAGACGTGTTGTTTCGTTATATTCTAAAATGTAAAAAATTGAACATTGCACGTTATTTCGCTTCTTTTTGTTCATTCGTTTGGTACCCTTGAACTTATCAGAATTGGTGATTTAGTCACATTGAATATAATAACATTCAGCCCCGTTAATCGAGCATTCGGTTTTGCAGCCATTGGAGTAGGCACGGAGCTCGTTGTTCGTTAAAGCACACGTAGAAATACTATGCCACGTAAAGAGGCAATAAAACTCGCGCACATCTAGCGCGTATGATCACGCTAGATGAGCGCGAGTTTTATTGCCTCTTACCATCGGGAATCAAATCCGCAACCCCCGGATGAAAACCAAGCGTCTTACCAACTGAACCACGGAGGGTATCACGTAAATTTAATTAAATTAAATAACACTGTTACCCACCCCAGAAAGAGGCTTCAACCTTATAAATTCACCGACATTCTATACAGCATTTGTAAATTCCACAATAACTTCGAAATTGTGTACGTGCCTTTTTTGAAAATGGGCGCCGGCTGCTCGCCACTCGCCAGCTCCATTCCACAAATACGCCATTCAAAATTTCAAAAGCCGAGACCTTAATCGGTGAACGAGATCGTTCTAAGCTCCGGACATCGCATAGCAACGAAATATATAAACCAGGGATGGTAAAGCTTTTTTAAAAAACATCTTTGGTTTTTTGCCCTTTTAACAGTTCTTAACCGCGGTTTGTTTATTCGGATATCTTCTAAAAAGACGACCTTCGTTATAAAATATGTTTATTGTATCTATCATACGACTATTTTATTGTATAATATACGAGGCATATCCAGAAAGTAAGTGTACTGAATTTTTGTAGGTTACAATTTTTTTTTTGTAGGTTACAACATTTTACCCCAAAATGAGGAATCCAGTAAAAAAACAACGAATCTATTAATTCAACGACGATTGGGAAGAAGATTACTGTTTTATCCAAACTAGGAGTTTATGTGTCTAAGGAGTAATGTGTTTGCTTAATATGCAACGGTGTCGTGTTAGTGAGAAAGAAACATAACCTCGAACGCCATTTCAAGACCAATCACAGTTCTTTTCAGGTTGATTATCCAACTAAATCAGAGATGAGAAAAAGGAAAATTGGTCAACTTAAAACAAAATTATCTACCCTGCAAACGTTTTTTTTATTAACGGTGTCAATAAAACAATAATGTAACGATTTATAATAATTTAGTAATTACGTAAAACATAATATTGTTTTTTTTAGAAATCCGGCTTTCGCCCGTCATTATTTTCCTAAATCTCTTATGCACTTGAGAACCCCTGCTATAATGTATAGAACGAAAGTTTTCATGTAGTAAAAGTAAACATTATTATATTGACTACGTGTATTTTTTAAGATTTTCTCAAGATTGTCAATTTTTTCAGCTTTTGTGAATTCCAGGTTTGCCCTTTCTGATATAAACTAAAAGAGGAAATATAACGTAGATTGGGGAAACTTATTACGCACACACAATAGCAGTTTTTTTTTCAGCAAATAAATTTCTCTACGAAACATTTTTGTTAAATTTTCAGGAACATTTGAAATTTTCAGATATTTTTCAGCGAAAAGAAAAAATACTACTTGGAATCGGATTTTTCAGCGTTTTTCAAACACTATCGAGGGGTGAAGATAAAATCTTTATTTTAAGTTTTTTATTATTATTTTTTGTTGGTAATTTATTACTACTCTTGTGATTTTTATTGTTTGGAATTAAGCCTTCGGATGATGCTAGCACTGCACTTATATATTTTTTAAACGGAAACCCCTCAATATATTAGGTCCTTACATATGAAATTGGCGTTTTGTTTGGGAGGACATAAAGTTGATTTTTTTTTAATATAATATATTTATTTAATCAAAGTATGTACCATTGCTATCTATGCACTTTTGCCATCTCATAAGTAGTTCATCGATCCCTTTACTAAAAAAACCATTCGGACGGGAATCAATAAAATCTTTGAAGTCGGTTTGGACTGCCCCATCGGAGTTGAATTTTTTCCCTTGCAAGAAGTTATCCAAATTTCGAAAAAAATAGTAATCTGTTGGGGCAAGGTCCGGAGAGTACGGTGGATGTCTTAGACATTCCAATTGAAGCTCTTCTAATTTGGTAGCCGTCTGTTGTGCAGTGTGTGGTCTAGCGTTATCATGAAGCAGCAGTGGCCTAGAGCGATTAACCAGCCTCGGTTGTTTAGCAGCTAGCTTTTCCATCATGGTTTGCAGTTGCTGACAATAGACGTCTGCCGTAATCGTCTGGCCAGATTTAAGAAAGCTGTAGTGAACGACACCAGCACTAGTCCACCAAACGCTCACAAGTAACTTTTTTGGAGTCAATTTTCGCTTGGGGCATGGTTTGGCTGGTTCGGCAGGGTTCAGCCATTGCGATGAGCGCTTCCGATTATCATACAGGATCCACTTTTCATCACAGGTAATGATTCGATTCAAAATCCCTTCATTATTGTGCCGGTTGAGTAATGCAACGCAGCAGTCAACGCGCGTTTGTTGATTTGCTTCACTCAATTCGTGAGGTACCCACCTTTCAAGCTTTTTCACCTTCCCAATTTGCTTCAAGTGGATTAAAACAGTTTTATCACTAACACCGCAGCCTGCAGCTAACTCGGACGTGGTTTGCGATGGATCCGCTTCCACAATAGCCTTCAATTCTTCATTATCAACTTTGGTCTCCGGCCGTCCACGGGGCTTATTCCGCAGGTCGAAATTTCCAGAACGAAAACGTTGGAACCAAAAACGCACTGTGTTTTCTTTTGCGGCACCGTCGCCATACACATCATTAATCCTTCGAGCCGTTTCTGCAGCACTGGTGCCACGGTGGAACTCGTACTCGTAAATAACGCGATATTTCAAGTTTTCCATTTTGTAAACTGAGTGACGCAAAGAAAAAAAACAATTGAGGAAAAAACAAATGAATTATAATTTTCGAAACACAAATACTTGAGTAAATAGCTGTATAAATTTTAATTTGGAATTCCTAACCAAAGAGAAGATATTTGAGATCAAAGTTGCCAGTACGGCAAAACGCCAATTTCATATGTAAGGACCTAATATTAAGGGTTGATGTCTTCAGGCACGGGGGAAATTTAAAAAGGTGGAGATTCCTGCAGGAGGACAAAGCGCTGTGCGGGTGTGGAGAGATGTATGATAGAACAATGGTCGCCTGGTGTCCTACCCAAGTAAGCTAATTTATTCAACTTTAGTCACCGAAGACAATGCAACATATGTTTTTCCGCATTGAAGTGGCAAAATTTGAACCGAATCCGAACACAAAAAGTAAGGCCGAGGCCACACCCAAATGCTTCGCTAGGTGCTACGTGACTAATAGACTAGGTGACTTCATGCTTGGCCACACAAAAGGGCTTCGCATAAATTCATTTGACATTTGGAAGCGGTTGAGTCAACAAACGATGCCACTCTCAAAACTAACCAATTTTATTACAACTTACCATATTTATTTACTTCCTGTGCAACTTCATTCCAAAGTGATTTTATTACAGGTACATTTTTGCATAATTTGCTCGATGGGTTCCACAAAGGCTCCCTTTTATAAACAGCTGTTATTAAAACTTCCACTATCTTGTAAAATCACTTGGTGACATAATAAAATTAACCAACACGCCTGTTCGCTAGGAGACCCACTAGGTGACTAATCGTCATGTAGCGTGGCGCGAAGCGTGCAGTGTGGCCATTGCGATAGTATGCGTTGCGTTAGTTCGCTAGGATATGTCGCCTAGATCGCAGCGTAGCTCTAAGCACCAAGCGAGGCTCCTATCTGTGTGGCCGAGGCCTAAGTGATAAAATTAATAGTTTTTTATAAAGTAAAACCATTTTAAACTATTCTGACAATATTGTATTTAGGTAAGTAAAATATTATCCGGAAAGTAGTTTCAAATGCTCTGGAAGGCTGATTATCACTGATGACGACCAAACTATGTATTTTGATCGAGAACAACAAGTGTTCTACGACACGAGAGTTTACTGAGATACTGAAAATATTGAAAACCACCCTCTACGAGCACCTCTACGACGCTTGGTTATCTAAATCGTTACGATATTTGGGTGCCATCCTGTTTGAGCAAAAAAAACTTAATGGAAAAACTTCATAAACGATTCACAGCTAAAACGCAACAAAACGAAACGTTTTTTAAACAAATGGTGACGGGCAACGAAAAGTACGAGTAGATCATCTACAAGAATATAGAGCGGAAGAGGTCGTAGGGCAAGCAAGGTAAATCACTTTTAACTATACCGAAGACTGTTGGAAGGTGAATTTGGAAGGGAATCCAAAGCGAATTTTAATATGTTGTTTATAGTTAAGGCATTAACGTTGTGGAGGTTTAAAGACATTGTAATTTATTTTTATCAAACACTGTTTATTCCACTTTTTTGTGACGGTATAACCCTACCGGTTTCAAGGCTTTCACCTAATCTTCAGGGGAGCACAAACAAGTCTTGTTTGTGCTCCCCTAAAGATGAGGTGAAAACCTTGAAACCGGTAGGGTTATACCGTTACAAAAAAGTGGAATAAACAGTGTTTGATAAAAATAAATTACAACGAATTTTAATATCTTTACTGTCAATTATAAAATGTAAAAAAAAACGTGATAGTAACGCTTTATTATTGTTTATTATTCAGCGACTATCAGAAGTCTGTAGCATAGGGCGATCTCCTCCTACTGGAAACACGTGGCATATTTAATAATTGATGGTCTGGATACGGAAATTAATTAATGAGTTCAAGACTCTGTTATCTATTCTTAAGACAATATAAATAATTTAGAACATTAGTTGAATAATCGAGGAGGTAGGTTACCTTTCCGATGAGCGGTAGGTCGACGGCGCCCCACGAGTCGGCCGCCCAGTGCACGAGGCCTGAACAGAAATCCGCGGTGAGGATTCCGGCTAGCGCCGCCGCCGGCACCGCGGCTACCGAGCCTGCGCCCCCGCCCGAGCCAGCCCCCGCGCCCCCTGGCCGCAGCTGCCGCCCCAGGCACCACAAGTTCACGGCCATCAGAGTCAGGCAGATGCTGACGCAGATGCATTCCTGGATGCGCTTGCCTGGAATAAACAAATAACCAGTCGAATTCAATAAAGGCAAAAGGAGGCAAAACAATTAGGCAGTCGATAGGAGCCTGGTTGTTATTGTGACCGGAGTTTGAATACTTGGGCTTGCAGGAGGAATAACTTGTAGCAAATGTTTGTGTGAACTCTTAAGTGTGTAAGTGTGGTGTGTTTTTGATGATTATGTGTAGCACATTATGATACTGAATATGAACTTTTTGGTCTGTCCGGGGTGTGGTGAAGTGTGAGTGATTTGATTCGCGTGATATATTCATACGAAATTGAGTTTCACTGTTTATCGAGTTGACAGTATGCAACGGGGTATTGTATAATAAAAAATCGGAAAGAAATATAAATTTATTTTTTCATGCTATATGTCCTCAGTAAGATACAGGCAAAAGCCTAGTTTACCAGGGACACGACAAATGAAAGACAACAAACCCAGATCCATAAAAATTGTGTGACTACATTAAATTACATGATGTTTTTATTTACAAATTATGTTTCATAAGATTTCTTGTTATATATAATATTATAGTACATAAATAAATTTAAAAAAAATAATAAAATCTTAAAAATGACGTCAAATCCACAATTCAAGCAATCTGGGCAAACAATGGCCGGAAAAATGCGCTTAACTATTAGATTTAAAAAAATAGACATTCAGCACGTTTGGAATAAAACAAGCAACGAAAATATTTATCCTGACAACATCTATCCGAGAAATACGAAACTGTTTTCCCGACAACACATTATTTTGTTTTGTCGAGCAGACCACAAACAATATAATTTCAGTTGTGAGAGAAAAATGATTTATTACTACAGTAATACTTCGTTTAACGATAGTAATAATTTCCTCAAAATCATCATGTCTGAATTATCGTTAATGGAGGTTAAAATAATACGCGAAGTATAGGGATTGGTTCCTAAAATAAAACTTTTTTTTCTGCCACAAAGGAAAAAATATGTCATGAACAGAAAAAAAGATATGTTCAGTGTATGGCGACGATGCAGTAAGCGAATTTATGTGTCAAATGGGATTTTAAAAAACCATAATGGTGATATGACACTCTAAGATGGTGTACACTCTGGAGGTTGATTATCACTGATGACAATCAAATCAAGTCTTTAATCGACAATTCTATGGCACAGAAGCGTTCTACGGCACAAGAAATTGCTGAGATACTAAAAATATTGATAACCACCGACCGCAAACATCTGGTGCAATTTATGTTTGAATTTGACGTAATAATACGAAATTACAATACTTTTCGGACCAAATCAACACATTGTAGTTTTTCATTTAGCAACATTTTTTTAATAACCCCAAATTAAATAAATGAATATAGATTTATTGAGAGCAACATGGTAAGTACATATTGTATTTAAATACATTCCAAAATTACATTTACTCGTATGTGTGTATCTCAAAATAAATAACAGAAAATACATTTAATAGAGAAGCTATCAAAAGGTCTGGGCTCGTCTCATAGCATCCCTCCAGCCGAGATATACACCACCAAGATAGGGCGAGCCCACCCGCGAGGACGCCAGAGTTTTTCAGCCCACATTCTTACGTTCTTAACATATCGATCGTCCAGTTCATTACTCAGACAACTCCAAATAACCTGTGTTGAGATAATGAGAAAAGCAATATTATAATCGTCACCATAAATCAAATACTATTCATTTTTGTCCGAGTTTTATATATTTTATCAATAGATGTTGATAAAATCTATTGATAAAATATATTAAACTTAATAGCATTTGATTGTGACGATTAAAATATTTTGCTTTTCTCATTATCTTAAAACAGGAGATTTGGAGTTGTCTGAGTAATGAACTGGACAATCGACATGTCTATTATTAAATTCTTCTCACGTTATCTGGAATTTATAAAATATGTGTATAATAAACGTAACTAAAATCTTACTATCAAATTTTAATTCTTGTTTTAACTTTTACTAAGAAAATTAACACAAATTTGAGCATAATATGGAATACTGCCATTTGTAAAACCATTTATGTGTGACGTAGTTTATAGCTTATATCAAAATATAACATTTCAGTAAACTTAATAACTTTGCGCATATGATAAATTAGACCTGTGCTTGTTTCTATTGACGAAATGCAATTTAAAAATAAAGTTTACGCAGATGTATTTAAGTATAAACATATGTTACATATTACAAAAATTATAAAAAGGGGATATTTAATAAATAAATAAAACTTATGAAAAAAAGTTGCCTTTCATTAAAAAAAAAAACGAAACTCGATTGCTTTGCTTTTCTTTTATTGTAACATCTCACTTTAAAAGCATTTAATACGTTTCTTTCTAGGTTTCTTAGGCTGTCCCAATAAGAGGACCGACCAGATTTAGTTTTTGATGTCGGCTGGTTTAAGTTCTTGGGTCAGTTGAATCTTGAAATTTCGCGAAAATTCGCTGAAGGGTGCTTCTTGAAACGTCTAATTCCCATGAACGATGACAAATTAATGTCCCTGGGGTTTCAGTAACATTTTCTCTCATTGCGGCTATAGTTTCGAGTGAACGCCCGCTATGGTGGGGACTTATTGTCCAGAATCGAGCAAGTTTTCTCAATTTTTTTAATTAATCTTCGAATTGACGACTCATTTGGACCATCATTTCGACTGAAAATTCCACGAAGTTTACGAACTGTTTCAGCAAAACTTTCCCAATTTTTATGAGTTTTAGCAATAATAACGCTTTGTTCTTTTGTGTAGCGTACTAATCGTAAGATTGACAGATGGCACATATGAAATTTTTAGAGCTGCCAACCTTATAAAAAAATGACCTGAAATTTAAATCCGGCGCTCTTATTGGGACACACTACACGGGACACCCTATATGGGACATATACTATAAAGCATCGCGCAAAATCATAATAAAAATAGGGCAAAACCCGTACGATGGTTGTCGTCACAAAAAGAAGACGAGAATTGAATTTTGAATACCAGAGAGCGACAGGAATACTTAGATTCTCTGCGAAAGTAATTCGAAATTTGAATCTCGGTGGGTCCGTGATAACTGAACGAATTTTAAATACCTAGCTAACAATTTTAAAACAGGTGTAAAAAGGGACGATGTATAAATGATATACTCGTATATAAACAAATTCTATATTTATGAATATATATTTTCATAAATGTAGAGTTTGTTTTACTTCCGTGAATATTTCACGGGTTGCAACTAGTAAGAATTATTTTCCGATAAAAAATCTAACGGCTGGGACACTTTATTAAGACAATCGAATAACACTTTTGTTGTTAAAACTTTAGTTGTTGGCTCCTTCACATCGATATCAGAATAAATATTTTCTCGTTCAAAATGTTCATCAGTCAATTCTTGTGGTTCCTTATTCGGGAGACGTTGTCGTTGTCATTCAGTAATGTCCGAATATATTCAGTGTCAATTTAATTGATATCTAGTTAGTGCGCCGTATCGACACGTACATTCTGAACATAATAGTTTTGTTAATTATTTTATAGTGAGGCATCGTGTGCAGAGGTAACGTAAAGCGAGATATTACTGTATTTTCGTAATCATGTTTATAAAGGGAAATCCCTCAAATCATATTATCATCTATTTATGAACAACAAAAGCTATTGTAGTTTACTTTTTCGGTTCAAGTTACTTTGGTAATGAAATCGTTAATGTTCTCAAATGGACGGAATTGTGTAAAGATAACTCAACGCACATTTTATCTGTTACGAGATAATTGAGGAAATATCTCGCCATTTTGTATGGACTTACTCGTACAGTACCCGGCGGTAAGTAATACACATCGGGCTTAATAAAGAAACTCGCTTTGTAGAGCGTCGTCTCTGCCGCACAATGCGCTAACAGTCCGTGCGACAGAGACGACATTCTACAAAGCGACAGTTGACTGTCAGTGAAAGCTTTTAGAAAGATGACTGTAACTTTGATAATATCGGTAAATTGTAATATTTTAGTATTTCTTGACCATCCCAATAGATGTCCCTATGTGTTCTAATTTATAAATTATTCCTATTGGATTTGATATTGGCTTGCGACAAGCTCAAAGGAGAGTGCGTTTACGCGCTCATTTTGTATGGCCGGCCTGGCGAGCACTGAATCGGAGAGCGCGTTAACGCGCTAGTGGCATCGAACCGGTTAAGCCCAATGTGTATTACTTACCGCCGGGTACTATGCATGGGACGGAAACCCTTAATTTTACCACCTATTGATATTGATACCACAAACGTCCCAAAGTTTCCAGCCTTACAAGTTATAGTGTGTATGAACAGGTAGCACGTCATCGACGCCCCTCGCATGGTCAAGCGATGTTTCAGTTCAAATTCGATACCTCTACCTTCAGAAGTATGTCAACTAGATCCGATAAAAGACGTGTTGTTTTATTATATTATGAAATGTTATAAAATTGAATATCGTACAATTATAAGTTTCATTCAAAAAGTAAAAGTTTGGAAGAAATTTACAGTACTTAAACGTCGTTTGATTTATACCGAACTTTTCACTTCATTGGAAAGTAACTAGATAACTTTTGAAAAAAAGTTAGTACTTGTATATGTAATTAAACTAGGTACTTGTACATGCACTTGCTTATGTAATGATACTAGGTACTTGTACATGCACTTATGTAATGAAACTAGGTACTTGTACATGCACTTACTTTCGCAAGCCCGAAACTTTTGGACCTGGGTGGTATATGCTTTTAGATATTTTAAATAAAATGAAAAAAATGTTGATTTGTTAGGTCCTTTTGTACGATTCTGTAGCCTAGTTAAGAAGACCATTCCAATTGCCGGGGGCTGCG
Source organism: Odontocerum albicorne (assembly GCA_949825065.1). NCBI lineage: Eukaryota > Metazoa > Arthropoda > Insecta > Trichoptera > Odontoceridae > Odontocerum > Odontocerum albicorne. Next base: position 49,684,010 of record OX463841.1, read on the forward strand.
GGTTCAATTCCAAATTGGCTTACATAGTCATCACTAACGTCAAGAACCTTGATCTTTCACTTTGTATTGTACCTTCTATTACACTAGTCACGGTTATAATGGACATTAATTCATCCCTTTGAAGTATAGATATTTATTTGAATTACTTTTTATTTAAAAAAATGCAGCCCTCGGCCTAGTGAAAAATCGTTTATGTGGCCTGTGTTGCAAAACGATATTGGCATGCCTGCCCTGAAACATTACTATTGACATTTGACTTACGTGAGAAAACCCAAAGTTAATTTCTCAAAGGTCGGCAATTTACAAATCGATATTTATTGTATTATATCGGTATATTAGTTGGCAACGTACAATAACAATCGGATGACAGGCGCTGATATCAGATACCAGGCGCCAGATACCCGTAGGGGTGGACAGTGTTTTAGCCCTTATAACCCAATTTGCCGATCTATCCGCGCACATTTGCTAAACTGAAAGATCCGATCCGGCTGCATTTACATTTAAAATTTGTACATTAACTTTATATTTATTAAAGCTAATAAAACTAATAATAATAACAAACAATGTATATAGCTCCGTTCTGAAATCAGACTATCCACAAGGGCGCTCAAAATAATTAAGAGTTATGATTATTAATGTTCCGATGTGACGCCTGGTTTGGTGCAGTGCAGGCTGTCCATCTTTGGAAGTATTGTATTGTGTTGGTGATATATTATAGTTTTGTACGCTTGTATACGCCTGTCGTGCCTCAAGGACTTCAAAATAGTTAAGAATTATGATTATTTATGTTTCCAAGATAAGTCTCGAGATCCAAGTTTCCAAGATAATACTAAGAAGTTGTGTTGTTAAGAGTATAATTATTTATGTTTCCAAGATTTCCAAGATAAGTCACTGTTGTCAAGAGTGACGTCTGGTTTGGTGCAGTGCAGACTGTCCACCTTTGGAAGGCCTCGTATTGCGTTGGTGATATAAAGTTTTGTACGCTTGTATACGCCTGTTCCTTTGCTATTATTTGTATTGTAATTGTTTTATATATTCTGTTCCCTTTTAATGGATGAATCTCTCATCACTTTTGTTTTACTATACCATAGCCATAGATCAGAAATAGCCATGACCATAGATCAAAAATATTCTTGGCCATAGATCACAAAAATTGTACAATAGATCAGGAGGGAAAAAAACAAGGCAATTATTGTGAGCGATTCCTAGAAATGTTGTTACACGCTTATTTTCAAATAGAATATAGATAGCTAAACCTATTTTTTTTAAAACGCTGTGGAATTGTACGTCGAATCTGGCAATTAAAAAAGACATTGTCTTTTTTTTTCTTCAGGTGTACGAAGAAGAATATTTCTAGAGTGGCGAGGTGCATATCGATGGGACAAGATAACGTTTTCATAGAAGCTTTGAAGATCGATTTTTTTCTTATAAGGTGAGTGATTATTGCAAAGCCATCGTCCGTATATATTCACTGGGCGGTGTTATAATTAAAGCAGGAAGATTTTTTAAGTTGTCGTGGGGAGATTGTTTTTCCCACCAACAGATCACAAAACACATAGTTTATAAATAATACCAAGAATTAAAATCTAAATTACCTGTGCCCATCTCATGGACAGTTTTGTCCATGTCAGCAGGTCAGTGAAACTATTACAAATTATATACGAGTACAATATATGAGAAACAATAAAACACTTCTCTTCCTCAGTCAATTCAACCGCCGTCCTCCTAAACTCTGACGGTGTTGAATTGAATACATCCAAATCTAATGTATATGGTAAATTAGTCATAAGAATAAAAATCACACTTTAACAGAAAACAAATCAAATTCCACCATCACCACATTACACCAAGGAAGAGCATTTAAATTAGAAAAATTCAATTTACAAAGGATCATTCACTGATTTGTAGACACAAAAAAGCAGTCATAAATCCACATAATCAGGAAAAAGGGAAATACTTCTGTATAAGATAATTTTGATCCAATTTGAGTTTCCATCTTGTGTTATACTTCAGAAAGTCTAGGATGAACCGTGCGACGTTTAAAACGTCATGTCACAAAAGGATGGGGTAAAATCGTTTTTTGTTTTACAAATCGAATAGTTTTTTTATAAATCGAACAATTGTTTTTCTCTAAACTGACGTTTTAATTCCTAATTTTCATTATACTGACTTTCTAATGTATTGTATGATTTGTATGTATCTTTAAATATGCCAAGATCCACTATGAATTAATACTAATTACGAACATTTAATTAAAATCGATTTTCGAAAATCCAATTATCGAATACCCTATCCCTTGCCAATGCAGACTTACGTAGTGACTTTTGACAAACGTCACCAAATATTATTTGATTTTAACAAACTGCCACATTTTTGCTAATTTGTGACAAGATGTATTAATTTGTCATTATTGTTAGTTTTATGTAATTTATTTACCTAAATAACTTGCTATTTATTAGACTCGAGGCTTATATTAAAGTTGATAAAATAATTAAAATTACTGAACATCGTTACAAGGTTGTATTGGGGCAAATTTGTGAGATGTCATACGACTCATCCAAGATTTTCCGAACTATAGCATTATCTCGATAATATTTATTTCCACCAAGAATGTAAAATAATAATCGACTTAATATATATTTTTTTTACTTGTCTAAAATGTTTTTTTTTTTCAACTAGGAAACATATATACTCGTATTTATCTGTTCCAATGACTTATGTATTTCCGATCGTTTTCGAGTCCCTTAAATGTTAGTTATTCTTAACAAAAAAAAAAAAAGTAATTCCAAGTTTACGACTTTTGTTCCGTATTGTATTGTATTTACTTGTTACAGTATATAGATAAGCTTTATGATAGTGAAAAGTGGAACAAATGTAACGTTAGCAAAATCCGCCAAGTCCAACGAGTTCGTTGAGCTAAAAAAATGTTGAAAAAGAAAAACTTTTAGTTCTTTTGATTAGATAGTTTGGTGATTACACAATTTTATAAAGACGACAAATCGACATAATTTTACATTGGACCATACACAAATGGGAAGATACGTTATTAGAAAGAAAGGATAAAATATTAACGTTATTAGAAAGAAAGGATAAAATATTAACGAACGTTATTAGAAAGAAAGGATAAAATATTAACTGGAAAGTGAAAATACAAAAAAAAAATGTACTTATAACATTATATAGGGTTATTCGGAAAGTAATTATATAACATATTTTTAAGACAGATTTAAAAGTATTTTTGGAAGTGAAACTTTAGGCGCAGTAGGACAAATTGGCCTGAACGTCACGAAAAGTGAAACGGTATATTATATTATTATTATTAAATATTTTATTTATTAATAAATTATTATTAATTATTTTAATATTAATAATTATTTATTATTAATAATAATCAATATTATTGTAATATTATTAAGTGTATTATATTATTATTAAAAATAAAAAAATATATATTTTTTGTTACATACATATATTATTATTTTTATATTAATATATTTAACATTTATTAATTTTATTTTAAATGATTTAATTTTATTTAATATTTATTTTAATATTTATTGAATGTATAATTTATATTTAATATACAATTATAATAATATGTATATGTTATTATAATATTAATAATTATATTATAATTATATTATAAGTAATTATAATATAATTAATTAATAATATAATGTAATAATTTTATTAATAATATATTATTAAATAGATAATTAAATAATTATATAAAAATTGTTAATTTATTAATTAATAATAACATAAAAATATTAATATATTTAATATAAATTTAATATTATTAAGTGTATTATATTATTATTAACATTATTATTAAAATTATTATTATTTATTATTAAAAATTTAAAAAAGAATATTATTTTATTTAATTAAGAGAGATTTTCTTGAATTAAATTCCACATAACTATTACCTAATCCTAAAAAAAAATCGTTAACAAATGGAAAAAAAGCAATGCATAAATCAACTTTTCCTAGGAGCTAAGAAGTTTCACTTCTACCACGCGAGAGTCTCACGCATCTGTTTTTTTTATATTTGAATGTAAATTTAATCTGTAAATCTGTTTTCAATATTTTCAGTAACACGACAATCTCTCGTGTCGTAGAACGCTGGTTATTCTCGGTTAAACGCCTATTCGGTCGTTATTTATTTATTTGAGTAGAGTGCGTGGTAGGGGAAGAACAAGAAAAATACGAGTATGGTCGTATCAAGTGAATGATATTTTGAAAAAGCAGAAAATCAGAGAAATTCTAGAAGCTATAACATACGAAAGCTTATGAATGTAGAAGACGTGAAAGATGTCTGTCGATATAGGAAAAACTATCCCCTCTGCCTACCCTTAAAGGGAAATGGTATATATGTTATGTTATGTAGTGTAAAAATAAAATGATTGCAATATTATGTATTATCTCGTCACCATCGAGAATCAAATCCAAAATCCCCAGCAAAAAACAAGCGTTCGCCTTATTTATTTATTTATTTAACACTTTTATTACAATACAATCTGGCGGGCTTATTGCCAGGTGGCAATCTCTTCCAACCAACCAGACAAAAGTAAATGAAGCAAGTTACGTAGTCGCATAAATCATTCAAATGACTATCCATCCCCACGAAATCCATAAACATATACGCGAGAACACGCCCACGAACCCCACAAAGACGGACAATCACCCGAACATTCTTTTTCATATAAAGTGAGATATCATCAATCAAAAGGAAAGGAAAGGATGGTGGAGAGGAAAGGAAAAGAAAAATCAGGAATGAAACACGTTATTTTACTGACTAGAAATTAAGAGTTTTTTCAGTCGCTTCTTAAAGCATGCCAAGGACGGAGCGAGTCTTATATTGGTTTGTAACTGATTCCAGAGTCTCACTGCATGGACAGTAAAGGACGACGTAAATAAAGAAGAGCGATGAACTGGAAAAGCCAATAAACAATCTCTGTTTGAGCGTAGCGCTAATCCATGATTGGAAAGACGCTGAAAATTTTCGGCGAGATAAGAGGGTGCGGCGGGACAGTTAAGGATATTATACAATAGAGACAGTATGTGAATTTGGCGTCTATTTCTAACATTCAACCAGTTCAATGCCTTCTGGTATGAAGTTATATGATCGTACTTTCGTTAACTTACTATTTGATTATAAACGTCACGCTCAAGTTGACTTTCTAAAAATGATTTGATGATACAAGATTTCGTCATATTTGATGATACATGACTTGGTGTTATTTGCAAGTAAACGTTTGAAATAAAAGATACACTGCGAATATATAATAGTATCTATGAGAAAACCGAAACGAAAATGTATGTCCGTAAAATTTTCGAAGACTGGTAGTGTATTTCCCCCTGCTCGCAAAATATCAACTGGAAGATTTATCACCATGGAGTATTTTTTTTTCAGTTCACCGGATACTCGGATTCATGGATCAATTACTAAAGGTTTATGGCCACATATTGTATAATAGAAGTTCATGAACGAAAAGACCATTTTCGTTCATGAATTTCGATATGTTGTTTATAGTTAAGGCATTAACGTTGTGGAGGTTTAAAGACATTGTAATTAATTTTTATCAAACACTGTTTATTCCACTTTTTTGTGACGGTATAACCCTCCGTGGCCTGATGGTAAGACACTTGTCTGCCGATCCGGAGGTTGCGGGTTCGATCCCCGCTGGAACCCAGATTTTTTTAAATAGGATTCCAGTCTGGTTAACACTTAGGGCCTATTAAAACATCTTTCTGGTTGGTTGGGAGAGATTGCCACACGGCTAGGTTAAAAAAAAAAAGAAAAAAAAAACTACCGGTTTTGAGGCTTTCACCTCATCTTCAGGGGAGCGATGAGGTGAAAGGATGGCATGTGATTACAATTCATCTTCTTTGCGCTCCTTGTTTGCGTTCTTGCGCGCGCTCAATTCGTCTTGTTTGCGCTCCCCTGAAGATGAGGTGAAAGCCTTGAAACCGGTAGGGTTATACCGTCACAAAAAAGTGGAATAAACAGTGTTTGATAAAAATAAATTACAATGAATTTCGATAGTCGAATTATTATATTTTACTGTACAATATCGCACAAAAATTACACTTTTGGTTTTCTTCCTCATTGCGTATTCAATACTGAGTGTCATGGTCGTCTGGTATGTCTAAAACTCAGCGAACCTCTTGTATTCATCTCTCTAGGTCTAAAGACATATTGAATGCAGTGCTTAAAGAGCATCCTGTTAACTCATTTGATTCGTTCATCTCATGTGACACCTTCCTCTTGCTTGTCTTCTTTCAACTGTACCCACCAGTAAGTTATGGTTAAAATTGTCAGATGTAAAATGTCATTATCGTAAGGTTGGACATCTGTCAACAACATGACCTTGAAATATTAGTGAATTTTTATCAGTATAACATATTTTTTTGTGTTCGAAGATGTCAAGTTTTGAGCCGAATAAGCGTCATTTGCGGGAACTTTTGATTTACTTCTTCAATTTGAAGAAATCTGCAGCTGAGGCGCATCGATTGCTTGTAGAAGCATATGGTGAGGCTGCCTTAAGTGAGAGAAGTTGTCGTGAGTGGTTTCAAAAGTTTAAGAACGGTGAATTTGACATCGAAGACAAAGAACGTAGCGGAAGGCCGAAAGTGTACGAAGACGCGGAATTGGAAGTATTATTGGATCAAGATTCGTGCCAAACGCAAGAAGAACTTGCACTTACATTAGGAGTGACTCAACAAGCAATTTCACATAGGTTAAAATCATTGGGAATGATTCAAAAACAAGGAAATTGGGTTCCATATGAACTGACACCGAGAAACGTTGAACGCCGATTTTCCACATGTGAAATGCTGCTTGCCAGGCATAAACGAAAGGGTTTTCTGCACCGTATAGTCACTGGTGATGAAAAATGGATCCACTATGATAATCCAAAAAGGAAGAAATCATGGGGAACCCCTGGCCATGCTTCAACATCTACAGCTAAGCCAAATATTCATGGAAAAAAACTCTTGTTGTGTATTTGGTGGGATCAGCTTGGTGTCGTGTATTATGAGTTGCTCAAACCGAACGAAACCATTGCTGGGGCTGTCTACCGAGCACAATTGATGAGATTGAGTCGAGCACTCGAGGAAAAGCGCGCCCACTGCTACTCCAGACACGACAAAATTATTCTCCTGCATGATAATGCTCGTCCACATGTTGCGGCGCCGGTCAAAACCTTTTTGGAAACAATCAATTGGGAAGTTTTACCCCACCCGCTGTATTCACCAGACATTGCTCCTTCTGATTTTCACTTGTTTCGATCGATGACGCATGACCTGTCTGAGCAGCACTTCACATCATATGAAGATACCAAAAATTGGGTCGATTAGTGGATAGCCTCAAAAGATGAAGCATTCTTCCGACGCTGTATCCGTATGCTGCCAGAAAGATGGGAAAAGGTAGTGGCAAGCGATGGGCAATACTTCGAATAAAACATGAGGTTCCGTTCTTTCACAATAAATGCCCAATTTTTGATAAAAAACGGCGGAAACTTATTTGTACACCTAATACGTTATTTTATAGACTATAAATGAAGAGTTGTTTCAGTCGCTTCTTAAAGCATGCCAAGACGGACCGAGTCTTAAATTGGTTTGTAACTGATTCCAGAATCTCACTGCATGGACAGTAAAGGACGACGTAAAAAAAGAGGAGCGGTGAACTGGAAAGCCCAATAAACAATCTCTGTTTGAACGTAGCTCTAATCCATGTTTGGAAAGACGCTGAAAATATTCCTTCAACTTTTTTCTATCAATATGTCTAAAGTACGTAAAAACTTTCTGCAAGTTGTCAATAGTCTTTCAGTAATCTGCAATTCTTTGATGATAGAAACGTTGGTGCGTCTTGCAGTCTATGGGATATGGAGCATCCATTACACTTTTGATAAGAGTACCTATAATGTTTTAGATGCAAAAATAAAAACCTATTGGACAAAAATGAAGAGTTTTTGTATACGAAGCTCAATTAATGCATTTAGGGTCTTCAAGTGTTGTTCCCAGTCTCCCTACGTTGGCGATTACTCTTGACAAAATATTTCTGTCTGTGGCGGCACGGAGCAGCTCTTCAATTGTCTGGATACCTGCCCATCGCGATTATTTTGTAACTAAGACAGATGCCTTCTAATGAATTAGCTTCAACCCTATTTTTTTTCAATTAATATTAATTTTAGGAATTATGGTGGTGATAAGCGAGCTGGAATGGACATTGAAAGAAGGGAACAAGATAAATTGAACATTTCAAGTAATATACAACAACCGCACTGTATCGAAAATGACAATACGTGCGTTGGCGCCAATCTTTAAATATGAAAATGAAGTGTGGCTTAATGATATATATGGGTGTTCCCAATTTTATTGGTGACGTAATTTATCACATGCCACGGGAGAGCGTTAATGTCAAATTGTTTTAGCTTTCATCTTATTTCTTCACTCTGTTTTTGTGGAAACTTAAATCATTCCATTGATCACGTTTTATGGTTACTAGTTGCAACCCGTGAAATATTGAAATATTGTGAAATAACGTCCATGTTAGAAACCAGAAGACTATCGCTTGAATTGTTTACCTGCGTATTTTCATTATCTATGATATTGTCTATGTTAGAAATTAGAATACTATCGCTAGAATTGTTTACATGCGTATTTTCATTATCTATGATATTGTCCATGTTAGAAACCAGAAGACTATCGCTTGAATTTTTAGAAAAATATTTGCTAGATACCAGTAATATGTCCTTTTTTAGAAGATGAATCAATCACTTGAATATACGTGGCTGGGATTCAACGAAAATCCAATTTATCACAAAAAAAATACCAGATTAGAATACAAAGTATTAACAAAATGTAGAATAGTACATTCTTTCAAAATAATCCTTGTTAACTTCCAGATTACATTGGATTATAATAAAACAATTCATATTCTATGAAAGTACTCTATCAAAAGATTCTCTGCCAGATTTAAAAAAAAAAAAGCAAACACAATCCAATTAATGAGTTGTAACGTGATACAGGAGGGAGTAAACGAGTATATACATTACAGCTGGAAAGTGGGACAGCCCTAAAGGGCAACTAGTTTAAGGGTAGTTCTCTAAATCCCGTCGACTGAAGAAATGTATTGACATTCGACGCATTCTTCGTTGTGTTGTTTTTTTTTGACAGTGCTTATGGATTCACGGAACGCTTTTGCATTTCAAATTAAATTCGACGGATTTTAACCCTTTCTGTCCTGTGACGTGTAACTAGTACACATTGCTTCTAATAACTTTAATATCTCTATAAATATAATAAATACTCGGCCACATCAGAGATATTTTGTGAAAATCGGGAACAAATTCCTCAATACAATCTAACGTGTACCAGTGTGTGACGTAGGTATATTCATTATAAAAAATCGCTATGAGTGAGGAAGCGACGCTATTCACGTCTCACTCTCACTCTAATTCGGTATATGGGAACGCAAGAAATAGAATCGCAGTTCGCTCGTTTCTCTCGCTTAGTAGCCAGTGGGCTTTCGTTCGAAGTGGTCCTTTCGCCCGTTTTGTGAACGTCGTCCGATGTTTTTTTTCATGTTTTCAGCAATTAAATTTCAATTATTATCACTTTTGACTTCAAATTTAATTAATTTAAGCGATTGGTTATGAATATTCTTATTTTTTCGATTTTAAATCGCTCATTTTTACATGTGTATTGAATACACATCACCGGAACGGGCGGATTTTTTTAGCACAGGAAGGGAAAGGTTAAGATAACACATACAATAATAATAAAAACGGACAATTTACACGGCACCGTTTAGAGAACAAACTGTCGTCAAGTGCGCTCTAACTCAAGATTCTAACTTACTCATAAATTTTGATAAGACCTAAAAAATATTGTCTTTAAGTGTTTCCTAAAGATACACACGCCACCCATATATTTGACACTAGGAAGCAGACCATTCCACGACACATGCCCAGCAATAGCAAAGCTCAATCACAATACCCCGCCGTATTGGATAGATTTATAAGAACCAATTTATTAGATAAAGAAGTCATTGACCTCAAAGTTTTACTTCTCTCCGAAGGAACATCCCTAAGACACAGATTGGAAAGATACAATGGAGACATCCCGTTAAGGGACTTGAATACGAAGCGTCAAAGTTTTAAATCAATCTGTTCACGACATTTAAGCCAGTGTAGACTTTTTAGAAGTAGGCCAATATGGCAATATTTATGACTACCATATATTAGGTCCTTACATATGTAATTGGCGTTTTGTTTGGGAGGAACATAAAGTTGATTTTTTTTTAATATAATATATTTATTTAATCAAAGTATGTACCATTGCTATCTATGCACTTTTGCCATCTCATAGGTAGTTCATCGATCCCTTTACTAAAAAAACCATTCGGACGGGAATCAATGGTCTCCGGCCGTCCACGGGGCTTGTTTTGCAGGTCTAGAATCAAATTTGGTCTCCGGCCGTCCACGGGGCTTGTTCTGCAGGTCGAAATTTCCAGAACGAAAACGTTGGAACCAAAAACGCACTGTGTTTTCTTTTGCGGCACCGTCGCCATACACATCATTAATCCTTCGAGCCGTTTCTGCAGCACTGGTGCCACGGTGGAACTCGTACTCGTAAATAACGCGATATTTCAAGTTTTCCATTTTGTAAACTGAGTGACGCAAAGAAAAAAAACAATTGAGGAAAAAATAAATGAATTATAATTTTCGAAACACAAATACTTGAGTAAATAGCTGTATAAATTTTAATTTGGAATTCCTAACCAAAGAGAAGATATTTGAGATCAAAGTTGCCAGTACGGCAAAACGCCAATTTCATATGTAAGGACCTAATATCAGCCTAGCAGCTGCATTGAAAACGTACTTGAATTTAGAAAATCGTGAATCAAGCAAACCAGAATAAATAGAGTTACAATAACAAATGAATTTATAAGAGTTTTTATTTTTCTTGTTACGAGATATCGACTTACAAATTTTAACTCGAAGACTCAAAACAGTACTTACATTATGTATATAATTACTAGCATTATTTGCCATCGCAATTTACTTACGCAAGAGACATGACATTTTATAGACATAACTAAAAAAAATCAAAGTATGTATGACATTTCTTACATTGTAGAACATTGGCGTGCAACCTTTTTTCGCCTTCAACCTCAATTTGCAATATAATCCCTATGCGACCCCACGTCAATAAAAAACAGAAAAAAACTTTTTTATAAGTTGATTTATTTTAGATAAAAATAATTTAAACCAGTTTATTACAATTAGTGGGAAATTTGAGGCTGAATCCTCTAATTAACCAATTCCATATTTGGCTCAATCGTTGAAATGGCTACACTTGTGTTATATCTGGTTCTACATTCAAACTGGAACGACACTTAATTTTTATTACAGTTAGAGCCAAAATTACAGTTTTACATAAATAAGAGACGAAAAGAAGTAATGCCAATTGGCGTTTTGGTAAAGAGGTACAAGTCATCAATTACTTATTTGTCAGTTTGAAGTTTTGCAACACTTGTATTCCTTAAATACAGACCTCAGGTAAATTTTGAAGTTAAACTTTCTTCTTTATCTTATTTTAGGCCTGTTATGGCCCCGTATTCTTTGCCTCTTGCGACGTCAACTGCCAGCTGTCTTTCCATCTTTTGGGAGGTCGTCCTGGAGGTCTGCTTGCTTGGGGGATACTGTCCCTGGCCATTCTTACGGTTCTTGGATCCGCCATTCTGGATACGTGCTCGTTGCAGAACCTTCTTCTCTGTCGTCCCCATCTGAACTTTGAATACATAAATTATTTATGTATTCAAAGTATACCTTTAAAATTTACCGGAGCACTGTATTTCAGGAATACAAGTGTTGCAAAACTTTAAACTGACAAATAAGTAATTGATGACTTGTACCTCTTTACCAAAACGCCATTGATGTTTTAAAAGATTTTCTGGATAAAATGGACTATTCATTTTTCACAGTCTCAGAATGCGCGGTTATTAACATATTTTTATTTCAAAGTACTTAAAACACTTTGGTGACCCTCAGGTAGCGTACCCCTGCTATAAAGGGACGATTTATTAGCATTAACATTTCTGCTATTTTTTTATCTTATGCATACATAAATTCCATAGGCCTTGTCCTCTTTGAAGTAGGCAGAGATGGCAGATATCTACGATTTTCCATCCTTACCCACGGTCTCGCCTCGTCTACATCTTTACATCTCGCCATAGACGCTGTTTTGTGTCTAATACTTCTTAACTTTCTTTCTTCAGTTAAAATTGAATACCTCCGTGGCTTGGTTGGCAAGACGCACGTCTTCCGACCCGGAGGTTGCGGGATAAAATCCCTCTGGAGCCCAGTTAAAAAGAAAAGGTTTTACCCTGGTTTTCATCTTTCTTGTTAATTGAAGATTGTGCTAAGAAAGTAATATACATGATTTGTTCGAGTGTTGCGATAGATGCCAAACTTGATTTGTTTAGTATTAGTGGGTTCCAGTCCTAAGTTAGAGCGCCATTGAGGAGAGTTTGCTCTCTAAACGGCGCTATCTAAAGTTGTCATTTGAATTGGATTGAAATCCTCCAAATATCTCCTTTCCTCGATCTCTCACTTCTCCACTATCTATATATTTCAAATATAAATATCGCCTACTCGTGTTTACAAGCTACTATACGCGTCATCTATGGGTTTGTGACGGTTTAGGGTGTTGCCACACGTAGCGCCAGTGGCAAGCTTTCTATGAGTGATAGTAAAAATAATATGACGTCTGAAGTGTTTGAGGCTGTGATGAACGTTTTTTTTCCTAATAAATTATGAAACATTTGTTTTTGTTCTTGTTTTTAATTTAAATCTTTTTTTTTCAAGAAAAGTTTGAAAATAGTTTGCAAAAGGTATATGTGCTCTACTAGCAACTCGTTTTTAACATTTCGGTAATAGAAACAGAGATAGGCGATATTATGAACACAATCTTGGAAAATACTTATGGTTTTTTTTTTTTAATTTTGCTAGTTAACATAAATTAGCATATGTTGAGAAGCGATTTGATTCCTGGAAACCAAAGGAGGATAGTTCCTAGTGATGTTAATTCAGTTTCCAGCTTGATTTCCTAATCCATGAGGCTGAGATACAAGAAATAGTTAGGGTAGGCGATATTTGGGACATCTACCCATATACGTCTATCGCGTGCAAGTATTGTTACCAGACGAATTTTAAAACCAGATAAGATATATTTTTTTGAAAACCATCGAGATTCAAATGTCAACGAATATGAATGAATTTAGATATGGCAACACACCAAAAGAGTTTATTATTATATTAGCGAAATTCGATTTTTTTTCATCAACCCTCCTATATTCAGCACGTACGGAATAGTGAGTTACGAAAATTTAGTCCTGACAACATCTATCAGAAAAATGAAAAACTACTTTCCGGACAACATATTAGTTTTTTTGACATTTCGGTTTTAATATTTACACTGTATGGTGGTCAACACTCGAATGATATCGTATTGACGATATTTATTGCTTTGTCGTGTTTTTCTATTATTATTCTGTGTGTATTTTGAATACGCAGTGCTCGCTATAAGTCCACATTGTACATGATATATCACGTAAATATATGTTAACTCAACCGTGTAAATAGTGTTGTAGTTTACTGTGACCTTATCGCGAGGCAAAACAACCCAAATATCATATATACTTCCTACCTAACTTCCTACATGTGCGATGTGGTTTATTAACTGTCATGCACATAGGGTGGCCAGATTTCAGTTTATATAAACCCTGAGATTGTTTGTGAGTGAAAAAAAATTACCATGGGAAATACTAAGTGTTTATAGGAAACAAAAACAGAAGCAAATAAAACAAAACAAAAAATCTTTATGTTAATGTTTAACTTATAGGTTGGCGGTTAAATGTTTAATTGCGAGTCATGATTGCCAGTACTAAAATATGACATTCGTCAAATATAATGACAAAAACACGCAGAGTAGTTGAAATACGTAATTAATGTTAAGAAATGAGGAAAAAAAAATTAAATACATTCAGAAATGGGTATTCGTATATTTATTTGGTTATATTTTTTTTACTTAAACTGTGTCTATGTTAGTTTTAATTTTAATAAAATAATACAGGAGCAATATATATTGAACAATCAAAATGATAACTAACATTTTTTTAATAAAATAGAGGGAAAACTAGAAAGTATCTGATATATGGCTTTTTACGGTGATTATTTGAAAGGTATTTTATTTTCATTAATATAACCGACTTATGGTTAAGTTCATTTTAGACATTATTACAAAATTAGCGTAGCGAAGAAATTATAAGAAACCCCGAAGTCCGGACAGTATTGAAACGCTGGGAGCTGGTCACCTTACATGCACACGATATTGTAAACTACATATATTCAGAATTGTAGGTATATTAGTTGTACAACGCATTCATGGTGAGGCTACTTAGATTAGGTAATCGGTATGGGAATTGTATGGACAAATATGAATCCGAAAATTAAATGCATTTTCCCAAATGCTTTGTTAATGTACGAGTATTTTGAATATCCCACTTAGATCATTTTTATTTTCATCCACAGGTGATGCCGACTTACAAATACTATCCTACATTTTTATACAACGAACAAGTAAAATTGAAACTCTCAAAAATACATTAAACCGTTTAGAATGTAGCATGGTATCTAGTGGGTATTATAATAGCAAACATTGTGATACCTAATATTTTTCGCGATACACACATTTCTACCCTATTGTGATTTATTCACTCGCCTCGATGCATGATCAGGTGACGTAACAGTCAAATTTTGATACATTCACCATCAGAAAACGTATTGTTACGTTGTGTTCTGAAATGTTAAAAATTTAATATAGCGCGGGTAAGTTTCTTACAAAAGGATGAAAAAGCGCGTCAGAAATGAAACGATGCCCTCATCTAAACGTTAAGCACCGAAACAAACACTTATTTGGTTCCATCTTCAAAATGACGCCAAAATAACCGCTCTAGCTACAAGTGATGGATAGCTTGTTCGGAGTTTCGGTCCGATGGTAGGACACCCTACTCCTTCATCGGATAAGTTCTGACTGTTAAGATATTTATTGGAAATTTTTGGATCTTTTTGGGAATCGGGAAAGGATAGGTTTGTGGTAATTGTTTTGATTTTATGAATGATTATGAGAAATTATAAACGATTAAATACATATATAAATATGATGATATGTACATAATATTAAATACAAATATACATAAATTTGTGTCGTCACACACTGTTTTATATTGAATGGGTGAAAAAAAAAAAAAAAAATGAATTGTGAATAAATTATAAGAATGTATATAGTATATGTAGATAAGTAAATGAGTGGGGAAATGTGTGTGACTTTTATAAATATATTAAGGTGTAGAAAATGATTATTGAAGGTGAGAAATGCGGTTGCCTATGGGGGTAAACTGTCTGCCGGAGGAATTATCGATGATGGGGTGTTCAGAGTGACAATCGGGGGGTCATTTGGGGGGATGATTAGAGTTAAAGAGGGGGGGGGTCGGGGGGATGTTTCGCAATATTGATTTCGGACGACTGTGTCTGTAACTGGTGTTCGCGTTGTAGTTATCTAAGGCTTTTATGACTGGGTTGGGATGACGGGATATAGAGCTGTAGAACCTTTCGGCCAGAGCGCGCATATGTTCGGGGATAGTATGTAGTTTGGTATCTGCGTGGAGTCTTGAATTACGGACGATGTAGGGTGCTTTTAAAATTATGCGGAGGGCTTTGTTTTGAATGATCTGAATGTGATGTAGCGTTGTTTTCTTCGCGTGGCCCCAGACCGGAAGGGCGTATGTCAGTTGCGGTCTGACGATCGCTTTATATAGGTGAAGATACCTCTACAGAAACAAAATTTAATCGCCCAACACAAAAATTCTTATTTTATACTCTTAAAATATTTATCCCCGATTTTATTAATAGAGTAATATTAATAAAAACGTAATGTAGATATCACAAATATGCTATTCTTAAAATATTACAAAGGAAATAATTCTAATTAAAACAAACAGTATATGAAAAATTTGTCAAAAGCATTAAAATACCTATTTGATATTCCCGCGCATAGTATTTTTTCTGTAATGTAATAAATCAACGTTCTTAATTTGAATAACTTTAAATGGGAGGCGGAACAAAGCAAGTAGGTACCTACTTAATTGTTGTGTGGCTAGTTTATGGCTACTCACTTACTCCGTATGTGGTCCTGTTTTGTATAATTATTACACGTAGGTACCTGAATGGAAATTCCTTTTGTTCTGATTAACCGAGTTGCCAGTTATACAAAATAGCACGAAACTGAAGGAAAATGAATGAGAAGTCAATTTAGTAGTTTTTTTTGTTTTAACCAACGATATATATTATATATTGACCTCAGAATTGATAGAGGTCAATAAATGTGAATAAAATAAACACTCATTCACTCAAATAGTTCAAATTATTTGTATGTATTTGAGAATGCACCCATTATGTGTTATTTAACGCTTTTTATACTGGTTTCTCCTATAGTTTTAACAAAAACATTTGGAAAATTCCTACATACTCGTATACTCGTATAACATATATATATATATATATATATATATATATATATATATATATATATATATATATATATATATATATATATATATATATATATATATATATATATATATATATATATATATATATATATATATATATATATATATATATATTTATATATATATATATATATATATATATATATATATATATATATATATATATATATATATATATATATATATATATATATATATATATATATATATATATATATATATATATATATATATATATATATATATATATATATATATATATATATATATATATATATATATATATATATATATATATATATATATATATATCATCACGCTGTTTCCTTGTCTAAGTAGGCAGAGAGCCAAACGTACCTACCGCAAATCTTAAGCCCCACCTTCATTCATACACCTTTCCATACAACTCCTACGATTTTTCCGACTTTTATATTTCTTTCTATCAACATATCATTCACTCGATTCAACTATGCTTTCTTTTGTCTTTCTCTACAATGCATTTCACTTATATTTGCACAATATTTGTTTTGTATTTCTGTATTCTTCTCAATACACGTATTTCTACATCATTTGTTCGGCTCATTTCATCCATTTTAAACGTCTAAGTTTCACTCCCATACATCAAAATTGGCACCAAAAAAATGTTGCGGACTATCATCTTAACAGATTTCGATGTTGTCCGGTTCGAGTATATTTATTTTAGTGGCTGATTGACATTGTTTTCTATCGCTACACGCCGTTCGATATCCCTCTTAACTCTTCCATTATCTGAGAAAATACTATTTCAATAGCTGAATTCCTCACAGAGCTTTTTTTAAGCTCACATTCACCCTTAATCACTTTATTTATTTTACTATACATCGTCATCCCGTATATTATTCTCCTTGCACGCATTTCTACAACATTTATTCGATTATTTCAGTTTGCTTTGCATGAGAAAAAATTCTAGTAATATAGCGCAATACACAGTACATAATATCCTTTTTGGTTTCGCATATTTTCCTTCACAGTAATAAAAAAACATCAATCACCAAAAAGAAATCTAATTTGTCCCGTCTTCAAAGTGAAGCAAAATAACCGTTAAAGTAACGGAAATAATAATGAAAGGTAATAGTTTAGCGCATTTTTCGGCCATCCAAATGGTTGTAAAAATGCATCAAACTATTACCTTTCATAATAAAATACATTCAGCATGATCGTAATAAAATTTGCAACGAAAATATTGTCCTAATGACATTTATCTACGAAATTGCTTTCCGGACAACATATTACATACATACCAACACGCTGTTTTTTTTTTCGGAATAAGCAAAAAATACAGAGTGCCAGAATGTTTGTATTTATCCTAAAAATACAAAATTTATTTCCGGGCAACCCAAATATTTTGGATACTTTGTTCATTATTTAAATAAACCTCAACTTTTTAAGATAATGGTAATCTTGAAATGCTGTGCAATTCGTCGTCGATATCTAAACTGTCAATTACTTTTTATTTCGCCTCGCATAAGCCTAAAATTATATTCCGATCGGAATTCAGTTTTGCATTCTCGGCATTGTCTACCGTTTTATTTACATATTTTATAAACACGCGACGATAGCGTCGCCGATACAGGAACGCGACCCTCGAGGGTTGAGTGGAAAATGAGAAGTCCCCAGAGGACATTCCGGTGTCTGCGAACTTAATCTAGTATGCAGGGACAATGGCGGCTTCCGGAAAATAAATTTGATGATTGGGGAAATTTAGAGCAAACTGTTCAAATTTTCATTCCGTTTGCAGTGGTCAAAGGTATTTTTCTTTTCTTATTATTTATATCAACGTGACTCATCTTTTACAATTAATTATTTCCTTATTTTCTATTTGATTATTCAATTAAACGTTACTTTACAGAAATTCTACTGTGTTCACATTTCTGTGCGTGTATTATTTTGTTTTTGTGTAATCAAAAATCGGAAAGAAGTATCGATTTATTTTTTCATGCTAAATATCCTCAGTGAGATACAGGCAAAAGCCTAGTTTACTGGGGATACGACAAATGAAAGGCAACAAACCTAGATCCATTACAATTGTATGTCCAAATCAAATTACTTGTTGTTTTTTCGCAAATTTTGTATATTTCTTGTCATGTGTAATAATAAATAAATAAATTATATAATATATCCCAGTGTTGGGACAACGACGCCATTATGAAGAGCTAATTTTGTTTGTCCAGAAATCTGAGGTCAGTAATAACATGACGACCTCCGTGACCTAGTTCATAAGAAGCAAGTCTCCCAGCCTAGAGGACACAGGTTCAAATCTCGCTACAATCCAGATTTAAAATATATATATATATATTCCTGCCTGGTTTTCACTTAAGGCCACTTTAACATCTTTCTGGTTGGATGGAAGAGATTGCCACATGGCAATAAGCTTACCAAGTTGTACTGTATCCAACCAAAGTGTAATACAATACAATACAATTACATTAGGCTAATTCTCGTGATAAAGACTACGGTTATTAATTTAACAAAAGTAACTAACCTTAAATTGTTGCTTTTGTAATAATGTTTTTAATTCTGAAGCGGCCATCTTACCTGAAACAATAAAAAAACACGTTAGTTTTCGCATGATATCCATTTTAATGATTTGTTGAGATTGCCGTTATATTTTCCCATAGTCTGTTGAGCTAAGAACGATGGCAGAATTAAAATGTTTGATTTGTACAGTACATACTGTTATTTCCGCATAATTGTCAAGATTGACGCTCGATGTGGTGAGATGCGGGCAGCCTGCCTGTAGACACACCCATATCGTATGATCGACTGTGTATATTATTTTATATATTTTTGAAATCATTTTGACTTGTGTACGGTGGTACTTGTGTAATGGCGGGAGTGTGTTCACATTTTGTATCACCATTACTTTGGATTTTTTCAACATTAATTCTCAAATCTTTCATATAATTTACTCATCAAACGCTGTAATTCATCTCAACTCTCCGCCAACACTACCAATGTTATTTGCACACAGTAATCCATACACGTGCACATTCGACATTTATATGCCACCGATGGACCCTTGTGGTTCTTTCAAACATGAATCTAAAAATATATTGAACAACCAGGGTGACATAATGCATCCTTGTTTTGCCCCTTTCGAAATATTAAACCATTCAGTGAAGGTACCATTCACTCTAATAAATACTCTACTTTCTGCATTCTTCTTCCTAGTGTCAACGTTGCCCCCAACGTTGACTATCACCTGAGAGTAGGCATCTTTGTCCCCAGCAGCCCGAAAAAGACCTCCAATGCTCCTTATACCAGTCCAATCACGTATATTGCGGAGCCAGGAGATTTGCCTCCTGCCAACACATCTTCGACCCTCTATTTTGCCTTGGATGATCAGGTGCAGTGATTTGTATTTTTCTCCTCTAATTACATGACCCAAATAGGACACCTTTCGGATTTAAACATTAGTCAGCAACTCTCTATCAACTTTGGCTCTTTGAAGAATCCTTGTGTTGCTGACCATATCCGTCCAGGGTATCCGTAGCATTCTCTGATGTATTCACATTTCGAATGCTTCCAGTCGGTTCATACTACTAACTTTTAGGGTCCATGATTCCACTCCATGTAATAACACTTTCGGCATATAATGCCTAATTAACTAACAATTCAGCAGCACAATAATTCAATATTTTCCTTTCACTTCACACCGTTTGATATTCTACTTAACTCTTCTCTATCATATGAGAAAACAAATTGACATTTATCCTCCTCTAACACTGTCATCACCGCACGTCAATCTGCATACATTCCTATTCGACATTTATATGCCACCCATTGACCTCTATAGTTCATTCAAACATAAATCAATGTAAATGTTAAACAACCGGTGTGATATAACGCATCCTTGCTTTACCCCTTTTGAAATGTTAAACTTTTGAAGTCTTAAAAACGTTAAGTAAAATTCCAGTATACAAATTACTTCTGGTAGTCAGACTGTTTTACATACTTTAAAATAATTATTAATGATAAAGCTATCACAAAGTTATTATACCTTGATCGCCGGTCTCCGTAAAGCATGCATGTCATATCAACGATTCTAATGCAGTATACCTGCATACTGCAGTAGGATTTCTCACGCCACTTGATTTCAAATGCACGTCGCGGTGTTGAGCACATTGGTTAGAAAACCAGAAGTTTGTACGTATGTATTATAATAAAACATAAAATATGTTGTCCGGAAAGTAGTTTTCTATTACTCGGATAGATGTCGTCAGGGTTTCCGTTACTAACTTAATTCCAAAGGTAATGTTAGCGCAGTTTTTCGGCCACTTAATGCTAAAATTACTTGAGTAGTTTTTGGCGTAATTTAAAAGATGGAATAAATATTCTACTTAAAGATATCAATATTTTTAAAGTAATAAAAATTCTACTTAAAGATATCAATAAATAATCTACTTAAAGATATCAATATCAAGTGTAATCAGTTGAAACTTTAAATTGTCTAAAATTGTCCTTTTTTTTTTATTTATTTTCTTATATTGACTTATAATTGCACAGTGACTAATATGGTGGCTTGAATCCTCCTAGTGTAGGTCGATTGCCTATAAAAATATATAAAAAAAAGTAACACTGTTTTAGAATGTTTTGAAATGGGGGCAGTTAAAATCATAAGACACTCTGAGGTTTGTTGTGGCGAAAAGATGAATGAAAGCGTGTTAGATACGTCTATATTGAAAGGAATCTGCGTTATTTGCGTATTTCCTGTAAAAATATAATTCGTTATCCGGTGGGCAGTGAATACGACACGCCAAGTTGAATAAGTGCCAAGGCATCCCAATAACCATTGTAGAAATATTAACACGAGAATGTTTCACGTACGTTTGAAATCTTTAGCTATACCATCCGGCGAGAGGAGCTCTGTTTTTTTTAGTTCGAAGAAAGTTTAAGGAATAAAAAATGTATGTAATTTATTTAAAACTTTGTATTCCGATCCCGTGTTTTAACGTAATAAACTAAATTTAAGTTGAGTTTCAGTTCCGTGTTTTCACTTGATCGATACCTCTTCTAAAAAAGGCTGTATTTCTGGCATTTAGCAAATATTTTTGTAAACAATTCAACCCTTAAGGGGGTATTCTAATCTAGAAATTTGAAAAAAATCGTTTTTTTTTGCATATTCTAAAATTTAGACCTTTAAGAATATGTTCTCAAAAGAAAATCGAAAAATTCTCAATATTTACGAAGTTATAGCTATAAATGAGGCAGCAATTACGCCGCACCGGTATGACTCGGACAATAATCTTAAAACTTGAAACGCGTTTTTCTCGAAACTACTTTTTTCGACCTGGTTGACATAAAATCTCAAGTTCTATCAAACCGATTATCTTCAAATTTAGTATAAAACTTTAATAAATGTTTTTGTATCGTTCCTACCTTGAAAACTATTTTTTACTTTTAAAAAAAAAATTGAAAAAGAGGGTAAAAAAATTAATTTATTTGTCAGACATCCGCCATTTTAGATTTTTTTTCTTTGGTACCAACTGTAACGACATTATTTTTTATCAAGAAACTGTGTATGCTTTTTATTTCAAATTTACTAAAGGGTTCCAATCATGTCGACCAGCTCACCCCCTTTTTTACGACAAGATATAACCCCCTTTTTTACGACAAGCTGATAACATGATTTTTACGACAAGCTGATAACAGCTCACCCCCTTTTTTACGACAAGCTGATAACATCTTGAATTTTCAATTTTTTTTTTCATAATTTATTATGTACATTCTCAAATCATCAATAAACAAACTGTAAAAAAATGCAAAGAAAAAATATTTTTTGTTTTTTTTTATTTGGTATGAAAAAACGGCCGAAATTCACGCCTCTAGAGTCGAATACTCCCTTAAACGATGTTTTTGATTTTTAACATGAACAATATCCTAGATAATGAAAATATGCACGAATTGATCTATGATGAAATTCTGATGTCGCGTCATCTGTATGCCAGTGAAGTGTTCGATCTTAAAGATTTTTACTTGTGAAACTGGAGACCAACTGCAGTCTCCAGATCCAAATAGAAAAGGAATTTACAGGATCTTCCAAACAGGTTGTCAAAGAACATGTCTAAACATGTGTTAAAATGTATTCCATCGACTGATAAAAAAGAAACACTCTGTAGAACTCGCAAGGTATATGTGCTGCACACAAGAAGAGAAGTGAGACCTGGTATATGTGCAAGGAGTGTGATGTAGCTCTCAACAAAGGAGAATGTGTTTTTATAATTTTATTTCATTAACGACACAACAGTGTTTTTATATACAAATGAACATGTGATAGGTTATACAAGAACTTAAAATTATTGACAAAAAATACAAAACTTTATCTTAAACTAACATGAAGATACAAAAAGCAGTAGTAACAATAAATTACAGTCATTCTTTTAAAATTATTTAACAATTATATGCATATTTAAGTTCAATATAAGTATGTATACCACAAAATATTACCAAACTTCACCAAGCAGACTTACGTAATTGTCCAAGACTTATTTTATAGTGGTAAAGAACTCAGATCTGTTTTTAGTGGAACAACGCTTACATAGAACAAAAATTGGATTTTTTGAGAATTTTATGGATAGATCTTGAGATATAGAAAACACATGGGCTCACTTGTAGAACGAGATGCAAGCTGCTTTGCAGAATCGGAACCTTCCACATGTTGATGCAGGGTTACTCAACTCCAGAGGCCAAGTATTGTCCTTAATGTTTCGTTTATGCTAGGTTATTTATATTAATAAAGGAGAGCACACAGTTAGTAGCTATTTCTAAATATTGTTGTGATATTCTGGCGAATACTAACATATATACGAGTATATAAGTACTTATATTAAAAATATCTAAATTGTTGCAAAACTCGTTTCCCAGTCTCGGCAGAGTTATCATACGAAACTAAAAAATTAAAGGATATGAAAGAAATATTTTATATTTCATTATAATATTTTTGAAATTTACTTAAATATAGCTATTTTAGTAAAACCGTTGACAAAAATTTTAATTTCTCAAAAACAAGCCAGACACTGGGAAATGCTGCAATAACTTTGATTGGTTCGTAAAGTGTTAACGATTTCCGTGGCCTAGTTTGTAAGAGGCTGGACTTTCACTCGGTGTTTTCGGATTCGATTCCCGATGGTAATCATTTTTTTTAAATGTCTCAGTCCTGTAAGAGTTGGTTTGGTAGCAAAACTCGCGTGCGCTAGACATCTACGAGTATTATTGCGTCCTCGAAACAACTTTCAGCACAACATATTATTCAAACATTCATTGGTTCGTGTTTGATATTTCACTCAGTGTTAATTATAACCACGTTATAAAATTCCACCATGTCAGACGTCAGTCGCCGGCATGTCATCTAAATTAATGGAAGAACATTTCTTTCCACGCTGCAATGCTTCATTATATCAACTATTGAAAACTGTGAACAACTATCAAAAATATGTTTTCTCTAAAATCTTTCAAAGCTTTTTTATCGATTCGATCAAAATCATGACAACTTTTTCCCAGAGCCCGGCGACGTTTTTGATTTTAAAAATTTTTTAGGGGCTTACCATATACCAAATATGTAATCTTGGTAAATTAAAAAATATATTTATTTATTATATATTACACATGACAAGAAATATACATAATTTGCGAAAGAACAACTGGTTATTTCATTTGGACACACGATTTTTATGGATCTGGGTTTGTTGCCTTTTATTTGTCGTGTCCCCAGTAAACTAGGCTTTTGCCTGTATCTCACTGAGGACATATAGCATGTTAAAATAAATCGATACTCCTTTTCGATTTTGGATTATATAAAACCCCGTTGCACATTCTCATCAACCTGACAAACTTTGAATGAAACTTTGTATATTTGTTTAAAATTCTTTAATATTTAAGTTTATTATCACAATTCTGCCAATATTATCTTTTGTGGAGAGCTACACCACACTAATAACACATAAGACGTACCGGGTCTCACTTATTTTCTTATGCTTAGCACATATGATACACCATATGAGTTTCTTGCAAGTTCTGCAGGGTTTTTCTTTTATATCAGTTGATAGAATATATATCAACACATGCTCTCTGACAACCTGTTTGGAGGATTCATGTAATTCCTTACTCTATTTGGACCCGGAGTCTGTAGTTGATATCAAGATTCATATGTCGAAACCTTCAAGATCTGACACTTCACTGCAAACTTAT
Source organism: Odontocerum albicorne (assembly GCA_949825065.1). Taxonomy (NCBI): domain Eukaryota; kingdom Metazoa; phylum Arthropoda; class Insecta; order Trichoptera; family Odontoceridae; genus Odontocerum; species Odontocerum albicorne. Next base: position 49,708,878 of record OX463841.1, read on the forward strand.
GACGTATGTTAACATCATAATCTGAAACATAATTTAATTCGTGTATATTTTCATTATCTAGGGCAGGGATGGCGAACCTATGGCACGCGTGCCACAGGTGGCACGCGAGACGATTTTGCGTGGCACGCGAATGAGGAGAAAAAATAAAAATGTATAAGAAAAAATAAAAAAAGTTAAAGAAATAGTATTAAAAAAATATTTAAATAGCGACGTGTATTTTCTTCGTCCATAAATAATTTCAGAAACGAAGGATATGACGACATTCATGCATAAATAAATCGCATTGTTTAATGCTTCCCGCGCGGTGCTAGTCCCTTGAGGTGTATTTTTTTTTGTAATGAACTTCGCTCCCGGCACGAGCCGTTCCGAAGTGTTTGATTTATCCACGACATACGTCACACTGCGCGCTCTCGATGCGCATTAGATCATCAGCTCTCCTGTGGTTTAGGTGTATAATTGCTACTCTTGTGGATGAATATGATTTATCGACAATTTAAATTCGACGATTTGATGTTTCAGTGACAGAATAACTCTTTACCTGATCGGAGCAGTTTTATTATCAATTTGTGCTATAAAAACAATCTAATTAATACAGAAACAAACTGTTTATTGGCACCCACAAAGATGGCTGTACCATATAAGAAACAAAAACTTGGTGAAGCCAGCAGTAAAAATTCTGGCAGACAATTTCAAAATTGGTGGACTGAAATGTACGGTGTAATTGAAAGAAGTGACAAAGCAATATGTGTTATATGTTCTGTGTCAGTGGTATCTAGAACATCATCTGTAAAAAGACACTATGAAACAATTCATAAGGAACTTCTTGGCAAAAGCAGAGATGAACAAAAAGAATATATTTTAAGAGCAATCAAAAACAAAAATCTACAATCGAGTGCTTTAAATAAGTTTGTTAATAGTAATTCCAATTACGTTGCTGCTAGCTTTGAAATAGCCAAAATAATTGCCAAAAATGGAAAACCATTCAGCGATGGAGACTACATCAAGAATGCATTTTTAGAATGCGCACCATTTCTTTTTGAGGATTTTGGAAATAAAGAAAAAATATTCGAACGAATAAAAGAATTGCCTATCGCTCGAAATACAATAAAAGACAGAATCTTGAAGATGGGTAAAAATGTAACATATCAACAAAAAACAGATATAAAATTATGTGATTGGATTTCTATTTGTCTTGATGAAAGCACTGATGTCACTCTCTCTGCTCAATTAGCTATTTTTGTTCGATATTTTGTTGGCAATAAAATAATGGAAGAATTAATAAGTTTGGTATCTTTACCAGAAACTACTAAAGGCACAGATGTTTGCAAAGCAGTTGTAGAGGCTCTTTCTAGAGCAGAAATAAATTTGTCGAAAATCGTTTCAGTAAGTACAGATGGTGCACCCAGTATGATTGGCCAAACAGCAGGATTCGTCAATTTATTTACAAAGTTTGTTGGCCATCCACTGTTAGCATTTCATTGTATAATACACCAGGAAGCGCTGTGTGCAAAGGATGGTCTTAAATCTTTTGAAGATGTGATGAAACTTGTGACTAAGATAGTCAATTATATTGCTGCGCATCCTTTATGCAAAAGAAAATTTGAATCATTATTAAATGAGGTCAATTCGATGTATAATGGATTAACGATGTATAATAACGTTCGTTGGCTTAGTCGCGGCAAAGTACTTCAGCGTTTCGTCGAGTGCTTTGATGAAATTTATATGTTTTTAAGTAACCAGAAAATAATTCAGTATGAAGAATTATCAGATGTTGAGTGGATTTCGAGATTGATGTTCTTTACTGATTTTTGCTCCCATTTGAATGATCTAAATATAAAATTACAAGGCCGTGGCAAAATAATTACTGTTATGTTTGATAATATAAAAGCATTTGAAGCTAAGTTACAAATATTTAAGCGTGATATAATGAACAGAAATTTTAAGTACTTTCCCAACCTAAAAAAATACATGATGGATCTGGAAATCCATGAAAAGCCAGATGTAGGAAAATTAATAGAATCATTTGAAAATGCTTTAGACGCAACAATAGAACAATTTTCAAGAAGGTTTGTTCAGTTTCGACAACTTGAAGAAACTACAAAATTTATTACCCATCCAGACACATATAAGTATCAACAATTAAACTTAACAATGTTTGAATACATGGAATTAGATGATTTTGAAATGGAATTGGTAGATTTTCAGTCGAGTTCGATATGGACACAAAAATTTAAAGACTTAAGAATTGTTTTGGAGGAAATTGAGCGAGATCGATTCGTTGGACCAGTCCAGAGGAATGCCGAAAATGAAGTACTTACAACTTGGCAATCCATCCCGGAAACTTTTTCTTGTCTTAAAAAAATAGCAATGGGCATATTAACAATTTTTTCGTCGACGTATTCCTGTGAATCATTATTTTCTTCAATGAACTTTATTAAATCACACATAAGAAGTAGACTTACAGACGAAAGTACTACTGCTTGTATTTTATTAAAAGCTACCAGCTATGAACCCGATATAAAATATTTGGCATCTAGCATCCAACAACAAAAATCTCACTAATAAGTTTTGAGGTTCACAATTTTTTTCAAGTCTATTTTTTTATTTATTTCTCTTAGTTCGCCATTAATAAGTACTTAATTATTTTCCTCGGTGTATTAATTTTTGTTTTTATTAAAAATCTGAAGTTACACAAACATTTGATGCATTTTTATTTCCATGGCATGTGGCACGCGACATATTATTTTATTGAAAAAAAAAAATTTTTGGCACTCAGTCTCAAAAAGGTTCGCCATCCCTGATCTAGGGTATTGTCTATATTAGAAATTAGGTGACTATCATATGAAGGTTGTATTGTTTACAACAAATATATGCCCTTTTAACACTTGCCTTACTGTGCTAAAAAATCCTCCAGCCACGGTGCTGAACGCTAAGCATCCAGGGAAAAATGTATATTTTAAAGAAAAATTATGCAAACTCTGCTAGGTTATTTTTTGTAATTAGCTATAAAAATCATTTTATCATGTATTAAAACATCGAATAATCAAATAAAATATAAGTCCTGGTCACTCGCTATCCATCACAGGGTGGCAAGTGTTAAGGAAGCCATTGAAAACCACTGTTTCATCTCACTTCAGTTCTGCCAAAACAGCAGAACTGAAGTGAGATGATCGGAGAACATTGACATGTTTTCTTTTTCTCTATTTTGAAAGAATAGATATAACGGACGTCATAGGTGTCCTTATACCTTCGAATATAAGTCGGAAAAAAATGTCTGCGTCATTCGAGGAGAATGGCATAGCGCAGGATTCGAACCTGCGATCTTCCGCACGGAAGTCCAGTGCGTTACCGTACGACCATGCACCTCATTGCGTGTTCAAATCCCGAGACAGCGAATGGGTCATTTCTATTTTTATAACACAAGTGAATTTGTCATGGAAATAGTTATTTCAAAAGTGAAAAGACATTATATATATCATAAGTAAGTGTTTTTCATTAAAAAATATTATTTTGCAAAATCTTTTAACCGGTTTCTTGGATTTTAAAATAACCGAAAACCGGTTGGTTGGATTAAGCGGTTAATTTGAAGCCCTACAATAGCGTTATGTATATTCGTCAATTACCTGTAAACGCTGAACGATCTCAATAAACACTAGCACACGAAGGTACGGCATTAGTGCTATGCTTTGGATAGTTATCTGAATGCAGTGTGTGCAGTTCCAGGAACATGAACTCAGGTACAATGTGGGCGCTCATTTATATATTACGATTGTGAGAAATCACGAACGCGTCCAGACTGGATGTCGCACCGGTGGGGACACGACAGGGTAACAAACTGTTTCACCAAAACATGTCTTTGCAATAGAAAATTTATCGTTTAATTTTCATCGAAATTTTTATCGAAATCCAGCGAACACAATACAAGTCAATTCAGATTTGATGAAGTATTAAATTTGTACTGTATTTTTCTTTTCGCATTAATATCAAATTGGTACGGTATGGTGAGGGCAGCTGAATCGAGACAGCCCCGTAACGTGTAATCAACTGTGTGCATGGCAGTACGGTAACGCGTCAGACTTCTGTGCGGAAGGTCGCCGGTCGCCGGTTCTGTGCTTCTAGCCTCGAATGACAGACATTTTTTTGTCTAGTACAATTTGAGGATATAATAGGGGGTTCCTTCCGTGGTTGCAGTCCTAAGACTGGTTTGCAGCAATTTGAACTCTTCTCCTCCATTCCCCCCTGTCCTGTGCGGCTCTCTTTAAGTCTGTATATGTTGAGCAGCGCACGTCCACCAACAGGTCCTCCAGGTACTCTCGGCGTGGGCGTCCCCTAAAGTTTGTCCCCTCGGTCATACCCTCCATTATGGCATTAATATGGCATTATAGGGGGTACATTCATAGATATTATTTACAAAAAAAAATGGCAAAAACATGCCGATGTGCTCCGATCGTCTCACTTCGGTATGCCATCGGATCTAGTGCAGGAATGTGGCCGGTCAGTTTGCTGGTGTGCAACGGTTCACTCACTTAAAACAAACTTCACGGCACAGCTCCGCTTTTCAACCAAATTAACATTAGAATGGCGAGGGAATGAACGATACGATACTATCAACCGTTTTTATTATTTTTTTTTATATTTTTGCAATAATTTTGTTTCGTGTATTACATAACATATGTTATGTATTATTTTAATTGTTTTGATGTGTCCTTTTTCACGGTATCGTTTAATTGTTATAAATTGTTATTTTTTAAATTTAAAGATCATTTTGTAAATGAAGCATATACAACTTTAAAAAAAATATTTTGTAAGGTACATTGTACCGTTGATGAAAAAATAAATAAAAAAATTTCGGCCATTTAATGTTTGCCCGTTTGAAATTACACATAATTTACACAAAAGTTCATAATACTTGAAATTTTCACGAGGGTAAATTTGGACATTCTTTTACATGAAATACGAGAATCACTGATTTTACAAACATACGAGTACGTTCCATTATTACCCCTTATGTTTTTGTAGTGTTTACTTGCCCTAAATAATTAAATATAGCCAAGAATCATTTCGCTGAAATTCAGCGGTTTCAGCTGAACCTATACCAACTAGTCTATCTAATATACGAGTATATTGAATCATTTAAAAATATGAAATTAAGTAAGGTTCAGTATTATCTGTAGAGGGAAAGCATTTTTCTGCTTTTCTCCCTTTAAGGTTGCTTTCCATTCCTGTTTTGGTGTTTTTAGAATAATTAATTGATTGGGCTGTATATGCTGTATATGGCTATATTTATTTATTTAATATTTTTATTGCAAATACAATCTGGCTGGCTTATTGCCAGGCGGCAATATCTTCCAACTAACCAGACAAAAGTAAACGAAGAAAGTTACGTGGTCGCATAAATCATTCAAATGACTATCCATCCCCGCGAAATCCATAAACACATACATGAGCATATACCCACGAACCCTACAAAGACGGACAATCACCCGAACATTGTTTTTCATATAAAGTGAGATATCATCAATCAAAAGGAAAGGAAGGGATGGTGGAGAGGAAAGGGAAAGAAAAATCAGAAATGAAACGCGTTATTTCACTGACTAGAAATTAAGAGTTTTTTCAGTCGCTTTTTAAAGTATGCCAAAGATGGAGCGAGTCTTATATTGGTTTGTAACTGATTCCAAAGTCTCACTGCATAGACAGTAAAGAACGACGTAAAAAAAGAGGAGCGGTAAACTGGAAAGGTCAATAAACAATCTCTGATTGGGTATATAAGGGTGATATTTTGATACATACATAACATCGCCCCATTTCCCTGTCGGGGCAGGCAGATAGGACAGAACACTAGATTTTCTCATCTCGACATACATCCTTCACCTCTTGTATAAAGTGAATGATATTTTGAGAGAATGAAACGCAGAATGTCATATAAATCGAAGGAGTCGTATGAGAAAAAATATTTTTTACTAATGAGTTTTAAAAAAATGGGTGTGAATTAAAGACTAGAATTTCTTACACTTTCGTTATATGCATGTGGGGCGTAAGATGAAAAAAAGCACTCTAAGGTGGTTTGGGCATATGGGACGAATCGAATGAGTACATAAAAACTAATAAAACAAATATAAAGTGCAAATGTGAGAGAGAAGTGTATAGTGCAAAGGCATGGGGGAGAAAGACCAAGGAAAGTGTGGTTGGATATTTTGTAAGAATGAAAAGTGGGAAGTTAGATAATGCTATGAGCAGGCGTATGGATGTGGAAAAGGCTAATGTGTGTGTCGAGATATGACAGACTGGTGCACTGTCATCTTACAACAAGGAGATGGTGTGATGGTGTGAGTTGATATTGTAAAAGAAGGAAAGTAGTAAGTAAGAGAATGGTATGAGAAGGTGTATGGATATGGAAGAGACTAAGAAAGTATGTGTCGAGATAGGAAAGTCTGCCGCTTTGTCTTTTCTGCCTACCCCGTAATGGTATTTTATGCACGGTAACGCACTGGACATTCTAACCCCGTACTGTGCTACTCCCCTCGAATGACACAGCCATACCTATGACTTCAGTCGTATCTATTCTTTCAAAAAGAGAAAGAAGAAAAAAACATGCCGGTGTGCCCCGTTCGTCTCACTTCGGTATGTCAACTGTGTACATGACTTCCATGCGGAAGGTCTCCGGTTTGAATCCCGCACTGTGCTACTCGCCTCGAATGATACAGCCATTTCCCCCGCCTATTATTCGGGGATATAAAGATACCTATGACTTCAATCATATCTATTCTTTCAAAAGAGAAAAAGTAAATAACATGGTGGTGTGCTCCGATCGTCTCATTTCGATGTGTCAACGGAACCAGTACAGCGGTTGGGCTGGAGAGTTTGCTGGTGTACAACGGCTCATTCATTTAAAAAAAAACTCCACGACACAGCTTCGCTTTCCAACTGAATTGGCGTTGAAATGGAGATGGGGATCCTTGACTACGGGGCCCAGCACTAACGATGGTGTTATAACAATTACTTCAAAAATAAACATTGAGAAAAATAAAGCCATCCATCATTTTTTTGGATATCGGACGACTACATGCTTGTTCTTGACATCTTATACGAGTATATCGCTTCCAAATGGGTTCAAGTTAAACTTATATATTTCATCATCAGCTTATATGTCGGGTCGGGTCAGCTTATATTTCGGGTATATTATCGGGTCCTGAACATAGCCAATTTGCATCTCAAATCCATTATCTGGCACTACCATCGAGAGGAAGGGAAGATCCAGACTCAGCAGAGACACATGACACGCATGGCAACTAATGAAATGTTCACCATCCCTAGAGTTAAAACCTCTTTTGCCCAAAGGCAATATGCTTATTTGGCTCCCATGGCATACAATGGCGTGCCGAATTCAATAAAGGTAAAGGGAGGAAAACAATTTAGACAGTCGATCGGAACGTGGTTGTTATTGCGACAGGGTTTTGAGTACTTGGGCTTTCAGGATGAATGACGTGTGGAAAAGATTTGTGTGGGCTCTTGAGTGTGGGTTTCTTCTTGTTGTTTTAATTTTTGTTGTTTTGTATTTGTGTTTCTGTGTATTTTTGTTTTTATTTTCATTCCTATGATTGTGTGCGGTATATTATGGGATGAACATTTTTGGTCTTTCTGGAGTAATGATGTGTAAAGGGTTTGATTTCATATGATGTTTCCAGTTGTAGTTGAGTGTCACTGTTTGTCAGGTTGATGAGAACTTGCAACGGGGGTTTGTTTTTGTGTAATCAAAAATCGGAAAGAAGTATCGATTTATTTTTTCATGCTAAATATCCTCAGTGAGATACAGGCAAAAGCCTAGTTTACTGGGGATACGACAAATGAAAGGCAACAAACCCAGATCCATTAAAATTGTATGTCCAAATTAAATTACATGTTGTTTTTTTTTTTGTTTCGCAAATTATGTATATTTCTTGTCATGTGTAATAATAAATAAATAAAATAAATAAAATTTCTACACTGCAGGATATATAGTAGGCCTCGCCAAGGTATTTCCAAGAAATTTTGTCGTTTACGCATTGCTGCCATATAATCGCTGCTTGCTTACATATTTCGTCCACTCAGCGTGCCTTTGGTCTTCTTACAGGCCTACCATAGTTCTGTCTATTGGGTACCACAGGATTACTTCATTCGTCCAATGATGACCCGTTCATTGTTTGAGTGATATGCCCAGCCCCCTCTACTTCAGTCTTTTTGCGACCTCGTCATCTTTTGCCTGGGCGCGTATCCATTCACATCGTTTGCAGCCTCTCTCGTTATAACATATCATACATTTATCCATGCTGCGTTGGGTTGTCTGCGGTTTATTTATTTATTTTTAATATTTTTTTTTAACCTGGCGAGTTAATTGCCATGTGGCAATCTCTTCCAACCAACCAGAAATATGTTTTTACAGGCCCTAAGTGTTAACCAGACTGGAATCCTATTTAAAAAAGCTGGGTTCCAGCGGGGATCGAACCCGCAACGTCCGGATCGGCAGACAAGTGTCTTACCACCAGGCCACGGAGGTCGTCTTATTGGATTAATCTTCATCTTGTTGGATTCTTATGGACATTAATTATTGAGAAAGTTTGTCCGCATATACCTTATAAGTTTAATCAAATATAAGAAGTATTATCTTTGCTATTTCTTTTTAATTCGGTGCCTAGATTTATATAAAAAATAGATATACTATATTTTCTTTCGTCTACGCGACCCACTAAAAATGGACCTCGCAAGTCAGATCTGACCCACTGGCCGTAGTTTGGCCATGCTTGGTATAGTTAATTGTTAACCTTTCCCTTCCTGTGCTAAAAAAATCCGCGCGTTCCGGTGCTGTGTATTCAATACACATGTTAAAATGAGTGATTTAAAATCTGAAAAATAATAATATTCATAGCCAATCGCTTAAATTAATTAAATTTGAAGTCGAAAGTGATAATAATTGAAATTTAATTTCTGAAAACATGAAAAAAAAAACATCGGCAGACGTTCACAAAACGGGCAAAGTGACCACCTTAAACGAAAGCTCGCGAGCAACTGAAGCGAGAGAAGCGAACGAACTGAGATTCTATTTCTTACGTTCCCATATACCGAAGCAGAGTGAGAGGGGGACTTGAATAGCGTCGCTTCCTCACCCATAGCAATTTTTTTAGAATGAATATACCTACGTCACACACTGGCACACGTTTGATTGTATTGGTGAATTTATTCCCGATTTTCACGAAATATCTCTGATGTGGCCGATAAGTGCTAATTATTATTAATATTATTTTTTCCATTCAATGCGTAAATGTATTACGGAGGAATACCTAAAATCTGAACCCAGTATTTATTATATTTATTGAGATATTAAAGTTTTTAGAAGCAATGTGTACCAGTTACACATCACAGGGAAGGAAGGGTTAAAATGAATTAAAAAAAACTAACTTGTATCATGTATTTAACCTATGAAAAAATACAATGCTCATTATTTTCTTTTCAAATAAATACCGAACGTCGATTAATAACGGCGATGAATCTGCATCGACGAAACTTTCCCGACGAGCTTGTCGCCCATTGAGGATAATACAGGTTGAGAGGGCGGGGTGGTAGGCCTACTACGGGGGAGTGGCGCCCTCCTGGCGGCACCCGCCCAACGTCTCCCCTACTGGGTAATTTCAGTAATGTAAGGGCCCGATTTTTTTTACGTTTCGTTTATATTCTGACAAGTGTTTTTTTCATTTATCCCTATAGAATAAACTCTGAAATTTAAAATGATTTCTCGAAATATATTCTCAATATGTGTAACGTTGAAATAAATTTCTCATTAGTCTACTCAGATTGAACAATTGAGTGGGTCAGAACCAGACATGACTAACCCACATATATTTTGTTTCGAGATAATTTACTTCAAAGTTGCAGATCTATTCAAAAATGGTTTGTTTTCTGTTGTTGCCAAATTTTTAACGGTAGATGTCTGCACTTATGGTGAACTATAGTATAAACTCAGAATCATGTTTGGTTCTGATAGAAATGGGTATAAAGATGTAGCGTATGTGCCTAAATTTAATTTTATATTCTTGTGGGATAGTCATGTCTGGTTCTGACCCACTCAATTGATAATGAAAATGAAGTTTTTTTTGTCAATTTTGGGCTTAACTTTATGGAACTTGACGATGGTGTAAAGTTTATTATGTATTCCTTTATCAAACTCGTTTCTTCGTTAAAATATCTGCTTGACGAGGAGCTCGATAACGGAGTTCGAAACTCCATTCAAGATTATAACGTAGAATAAGTGGAGAAGATGTTCAGTTAATCATATTTTTATTTAAATTACATTAAATAGTTATAAATATTCATCTAAGATAATATAAACATATGAAACATACCGAAACCGGCTCAAAATACGAAACATTCTGAAACAGAATACTTCTAACTGCATTCTCAATGTTTCAAAATGGATATCAAGAAATATATTGAAATTTAATTCAAGTAAAAAGGGTTTTTTTCTGGATGGCTTTACCATGTAGATATCTTCTTGATGGAGAGCTTTATCTGTTATGGGTGTTACTATATTTCCAAAAGATATGTTAGCATCAAAGTTCTTGGTGTCTGTCATGATTTTACCAGTCTTTATACCGGTGCTGAACAACTATGTTGCTCCATGACAGTTTTACAAAACTCTAGACAACGATAATAGAAATAGAGGAAAGACATTCATAATAATTTTATTTTCGTCAATATACAGAATGGTACAATATAAGAGAAGAAACCATTTTACAAAATAGATCAAAATGGATTAAAAATACAACACGTAAGACCTTAAAACGACATTTATCAAAAAGTTACAAAAAATACAAATTGTTAAAATATTAGTTTACTCTCTTTTAGGAGCAATAGTTTCTGACGACAATGATCGAGAATATACAATTGGTAGACGACCTCCGTGGTGTAGTTAATAAGACGCTTGTCTCCCAGCCCGGAAGTTGCGGGTTCGATTCCCGATGGAACCTAGATTTTTTAAGAAAGGATTCCTGTTTGGTTTTCTGTCAAGACGTCTTTAACATATTTCTGGTTGGTTTGAAGATATTGCCACATGGCAATAAGCCCGCCATATTGTATTGCATACAACGAAAGTGTAATACAATACAATATTCAATAATTGTAGTGTTGGACTTAATAGTACGGAACCGAAATCCCGTGTTGCAGTGCCTTATTAAGGCTTTAAAAAAATATATAAGAGCACTCCGAGATGGTTTGGACATGTCGAACGAGTCAAAGAAGAAAAAATAACAAAACAAATATATACATAGTGCAATTGTGAGTGGAAGAAGTGATAGAAAAAGTTCAAGGAAAGTATGGTTGAATTAAGTTACTGATACTTTGAAAGAAAGAAATGTAGAAAGTTACAAAAAAATCTAAAGAGTTTTATAAGAAAGTGTATAGATGTAGATGAGACTAAAAAATGTGTATCGCGCTATAAAAATGGCGCTCTCTCCTCTCTTCCTACCTCAAAAGGGAAACGGCTTGATAGTTTGCATGAATGTATGTTAAATGATAGACATATTGATTAAATTGTTTTTTCAGGTTTATATTGTCTTAGAGAGTTAAATTATAGTGCGTCGATGTCTTCCAACAAGTTAAATAAATGATTTTATTAATTCATTTGTTGTGTCGCGTCTGGATTATTGTGATTCCATTTATTCTAGTTTGCCTGATTCACAAATTTCTTGACTTCAGTACATTTTCAATGCAGCTGCTAAGGTGATATACAGTAAACATAAGTAATGTCATATTGGTCCGCTTCTAAAGAGTATTTACTGGCTTAAGTGTCGTGAACGGATCGATTTCAAACTTTGTCTCTTTGTATTCAAGTCCCTTAACGGGATGTCTCCATTGTATCTTTTGAATCTGTATCTGAGGGATGTTCCTTCGAAGAGAAGTAAAACTTTGCGGTCGATTTATTTATCTTTTAATAAATTGGTTGTTCCAAATCAATCCAATAGGGTGGGATATTATGATAGAGCTTTTGCCGTTGATGGGCCTGTACTTATTGGCGAGTTTATTGCCATGTGGCAATCTCTTCCAACCAACCAGAACGATTTTTTTTTATAGGTCCTAAGTGTTAACCAGACTGGAATCATATTTAAAAAAAATTGGGTTCCAGCGGGGATCAAACCCGCAACCTCCGGATCGGCAGACAAGTGTCTTACCACCAGGCCACGGAGGTCGTCTTAGTGTCAGATATATAAGTGGTGTGTGCAGCTTAAGGAAGCACTTAATGGCAACCCTTTTTGGGATGTCTTATTAGAATTCACAAGTGAGTTCGAAAACATGAGTTCGAGTGCCCTTGGAGAGAGTTTGCTCTCTAAGCGGCGCTGTATAAATGTTTCTTTTATAATTATATTACCTTTTAATTTCATTGTACACACTTTTCTCCATACCACGTGTTTTTATTGTAATATCTCGTAGATCGCATGATAAAAGCCTCGTGATTGCTGAGATATTGATGATATCGAAATCTAGTGTCTACGAGCATTTAGTACAATTTCGCGTTTGAATTTGACGTAAAAGCATGAAATTACTTTCCTATTAACTCAATAAAAACCAAGTTATAAGTGCATTTTATAAGCAAAGGTCCGAATGAATTGACGGATATTAATGCTAGAAAATTATTCATAGTTGAACGTGATATCGTGTGACAATGTTATGAAATTAGTCACGTTTTACAGTGTTTACCAATCTGTGATGTGCGAGAGGTCTTACATGATACCAATCTGTGATGTGCGAGAGGTCTTACATGATCACAATCTGTGATGTGGGAGAGGTCTTACATGATCACAATCTGTGATGTGGGAGAGGTCTTACATGATACCAATCTGTGATGTGCGAGAGGTCTTACATGATACCAATCTGTGATGTGCAAGAGTCTTACATGATACCAATCTGTGATGTGCGAGAGGTCTTACATGATCCCAATCAAACAAAAAATATTATCTAGTATTTTAGGATTTCAATTAACAATTTTAATATTCCGTCTAAATATATTAAGTCGGCGTTCATTCAGTCAGCATTCACGCTAAGCCACCGGGCGCTTAGTAAATTTGAAGTCAAAATTGATAATAATTGAAATTTAATTGCTGAAAACATGAAAAAAAAAACATCGGTCGACGTTCACAAAACGGGCAAAGCGAACACCTCAAACGAAAGCTCGCGAGCAACTGAAGCGAGAGAAGCGAACGAACTGAGATTATATTTCTTGCGTTCCCATATACCGAAGTAGAGGGAGAGTGAGACGTGAATAGCGTCGCTTACTCACCCATAGCGTTTTTTTAGAATGAATATACCTACGTCACACACTGGCACATGTTTGATTGTATTGGTGAATTTATTCCCGATTTTCACGAAATTTACATGATCACAATCTGTGATGTGCGAGAGGTCTTACATGATCACAATCTGCGATGTGCGAGAGGTCTTACATGATCCCAATCAAACAAAAAATATTATTTAGTATTTTAGGATTTCAATTAACAATTTTAATATTCCGTCTAAATATATTAAGTCGGCGTTCATTCAGTCAACATTCACGCTAAGCCACCGGGAGCTCTAGGTTAGATTCCTAGCGGACTATCTTCCGGACTGGTTTAATTTTAGACCATTTTACTTTAACTTTTGAATTATGTTTTTTTTTTGTAACTTATATGCTGCATATATACATTATTATAGAGTTATTAAGTACCCCAAAAATCGCTTTATAAATCTCTATTTAAAGAAAGTTTGCAGCTGATTACATCTGCCGATTGTCTTGGAACTTTAATATCATGGCCATCGGAACTATGGGTAAGATCTCTCCAGATTGTTTGCATGGAACAGCATAAACTCAATCATGAAAAATTGCCCTCCGTACCTATTAAAATCCACCGACCATTCTTTGAAATTCTTTTATTGTATATGAGGAGGTAACATTAAACAAGATCATGTTCATCGGATACAAAAAATGAGTTGATAAAGCAGATTTCTTCTTATCGGTGGTACGGAGCCGTTTAACATATTCATTTCAATAAAAAAAGCACTTAAATCATTTACAAATCATAATAAAAAACCAGTATTTTTTTCAAAAAGAATTTTCTCCATGATTCAAACTAATCAAAAAAAATCATGTCCGAATTGACCAATCATAGCTTTCCGATTGTGTCTAACTTCACACCAGTTCACCAGCAACTGTCAGTTTTAAATCGTACGTGCCGTGTAATCTCATTATACAGCTTTAGCTACCTACATATATTTATACAATAGTTTTATAGTAATATTTCTTCTTATTTTGTAACACTTTACTTATTTTATTTGATTAAAATGAAAATAAATTACTCTACCCAATTGTTTTTTTTAATTATTTTTTGCAACACCTGTATAATATTTTTGAAATCGAACAAAAAACATCATATCCCAGACCTGTTCAATCAAAAAGGATTCAAGTAGGATTGTTCACTCAGAAAGGATCATGTCCATATTTTAAACTAGAATAACTGTTTTAATTATTATGATTCGATTTTAAACAACAAATCAAGTCACCTTAAGCGATTTTAAGATTTTCAGATATTTTTACAATTAATTATTATGTCATATTTTTAATGCAAACAGATTTTTTTTGCGATTTACCAACACTCTGATTTGGTGGACATTTTCTTTTTTGAATATTTCCTCCTCATATGTGAATTAAATATTTTACTCGCCACAAATATATGCTTTACACTTGCTTCTAAAATCAAAGAGAGTTAAATTTTTTAAGTCGATGTCTACCAAAAAGAGGAATAAAAACTTTTATTCATTAATGTGTTGTATTGCGTCTTAATTATTGTATATATTGTTGTTTAAACATAATAAAAAAAATGTTTGTTATTTGTTCTATAATAACTTTCATCCGAGACATTTTATTTAATTTTTTAAGTTATATTTTGCCAGCCTTGTATTGTTGATTACTTTTGTTGTACATTTCAAATGTTTAACCATTTATTTACTTCACTGTAAAACAATGTGTTGTATTGCGTCTTAATTATTGTATATATTGTTGTTTAAACAGAATAAAAAAAATGTTTGTTATTTGTTCTATAATAACTCTCATCCGAGACATTGTATTTAATTTTTTAAGTTATATTTTGCCAGCCTTGTATTGTTGATTACTTTTGTTGTGCATTTTAAATGTTAAACCATTTATTTATTTATTTAATACTTCACTGTAAAACAATCCAGTTGGCTTATTGCCATGTAACAATATCTTCTAACCAACCAGACAAAAATAAATAAAATAATTTACATGGTCACAAAACATATTCAAACGATTATTCATCTTTGCAAAAATTATGAACAATATACAAAGTAGAAATAAAAGGAAGAAGGGATGGTGGAAAGGAAAGAAAAATCAAGAATGAAACACGTTATATTACTGAATAGAAATAAAGTTTTATTCAGTTGCTTTTTAAAACATGCCAATGCCAGAGCGATTCTAACATTGGTTTGTAACAAGTTCCAGAGGACAGTAAAAGACGATATAAAAAAATAGTGGTGAATTGGGAAAGCCAATAAACGATCTCTGTTTGAGCGTTCCACTAGTCCATGATCGGAAGACGCTGAATATTTTCGGTGAGATAAGATGCAGCGGCGGGAGAGTTAAGGATATTATATATTAGTGACAGTAGTAATTTTGCGTCTATTTCTCACGTTCAGCCAGTTGTTATAACGTTCTCTGGTATAAAGTGATGTGACCGTACTCTCTCAGGTTTAAAATAAATCTTAGGCAAACATTTTGAAGTCGCTGTAATTTGTCCATCTGTTTCTACGTAATATCCAAATAACAGACGTTCGCATAGTCCAAAATCGGCCTTAGTCAAATCCAACCATTATGGCTTGAAATATGTACGAGTAATCTTTTCTGGCGTGCGTTGGCTACGTTGTCGCCCAGACTGCTTTATCACCCAGTGTATGCAAATTTTCAAAACTATTCATTACACGCTGAATGGTTGACTTGCTTGGCACATGATTTAAACAAAAAAAAAACACGCAATTTTCTTCGCGTATTCACAATTATTTAAATAAAATGTTTTAATAACTTCAACACGCTATTGCGAAATTAGATGCTCGGCAATAAATTATTATTGACCACTCTCCACGACTGTCAAATATGAACTGACAAATGCAAGCCAATTCAAAATGGCGGCCAAACAAAATCGGCCTGGAACATAGTATGCAGCCTGTATAATAAATTGTAAGATTTTATTTGGGGGATATTTACAAGTTATCTTTTGCTTTTTAAGCTTTACTGTGTTTGTGTTATCTTAAGGGAATTTTAATTTATATTATTGTATTAATAAATAAATCACGATCCTTAATAATGAGGAACGACAGGTATGATATTCATAAAACCCTGAAATTACTTATGTTCAAGGACGAATAAATAAAAAATAATAATTTAAATAATTTTCTGAACCATTCAAAAAGGTTGAGAAATACGAGTATGCATAATATATTATTGTATAATAGTCCATTGAGCACCACGCTGTGCCGAAGTTTCGCTGATGGACTATACCATGCACCCCGAGGCCTCATATTCCGTAACACAGTTCCGTGAGATATGCAACACGATACTGAATATAATTTATAATTAATGAAAGAATAATTTAAAATCCAAGAATAAATATTTCTCTTTCCTGCAATATATACTTTTTTATGGCAACATTTATCAAACACGTAGAGTTTGCATCTAGAAACTTATGTTGAAGCGCTGACGTTTAACTCTAAAAGTGGTCGTATTATTTTCATATGAAAACAATGGATAACCCAAGTATGGATTGAAAACTTAAATCTTTAGCACGTTAAGTATTACACCTTCATAATAATTATTACCCAGATCTATCAGGAACGTTCGGAAACTCGTTCGAAATGAAAGAAAAAAAAAACAGATGAGTGAGACTCTCGCGGGGTAGAAGTGAAACTTCTTAGCTCCTAGGAAAAGTTGATTTTATGCATTGGGTTTTTTCACATTTGTTAACGATATTCTACAATATATATTATTATCGATAATAATTAAGATAGTTCTGATAAGTAATAATAGATGTCGCACTATTTTAACATCTATTATTACTAATAACTAGTTGCAGCCCGTGAAATATTCACGGAAGTAAACCAAATTCTACATTTATGAAAATATATATTCATAAATGTAAAATTTGTTTATATACGAGAATACATCGTCCCCTTTTACACCGGTTCAAAAATTGCTAGCTAGGTATTTAAAATTCGTTCAGTTATCACGGACCCACCGAGATTCAAATTTCGAATTACTTTCGCAGATAATCTAAGTATTCCTCTCTCGCTCTATTGTATTCAAAATTCAATTCTCGTTTTCTTTCTTTGACGACAACCATCGTACGGGTTTTGGCCTATTTATATTATGATTTTGCGCGATGTTTTATAGAATATGTCCCATATAGGGTGTCCCGTGTAGTGTGTCCCAATAAGAGCGCCGGATTTAAATTTCACGCCATTTTTTTATAACGTTGGCAGCTCTAAAAATTTCATATGTACCATCTGTCAATCTTACGATTAGTACGCTACACAAAAGAACAATTCGTTCAGTATCACGGACCCACCGAGATTCAAATTTCGAATTACTTTCGGAGAGAATCCAAGTATTCCTCTCTCGCTCTCTTGTATTCAAAATTCAATTCTCGTATTCTTTCTTCGACGACAACCATCGTATGGGGTTTGGCCTATTTATATTATGATAATCGCTGTAATGATTCAATTATGAAATTTAAATATTTCCTATTTATCCACGTCCTGGTGCCGTCTTGAATAAACAATAGTAGTAAAGGAAGATTTTATTATTCTAAAATCTAGTAAAGGCATTATACGAGTAGACCAAATGTGGTGTGTCTTGCGTAGAATATCTAGTAAAATAATTATAAATTAAGTAAGAAATAGATAAATGACAACTGTTCGGTAGATATGGATGTTATAAGTAGAATCGATAAAGAAATATTGAGACTGTTTGGCAAAATCGAGAGAATTAGTTGGGGAAAATTTCTCAAAAAACTAAATATATATTAGCAATTATTTGAGAATGAGGAAGAAGTAGACAGAGGAAAGAGTGTAAGGAGCTAATTGGAGAAAATTTAACAGAGGAAAAGTTTCTCTCGTCATCTCATCGTGTATACACGACGAGATGTATGAATGTAAACGAGACGAGATAGAAATGCGTCACGATAAGCCCTCTACCCCAAAAAGGACATGGTACATTTGAAAATATAAGATCTCAAAACTAAGTAGCTGGATCAAGTGAATGGTATTTTAAAAGAAGGAAACGTAAAAAGATAAAAAAAATAGTAGGAGTTGTAAGATAAGGTGTATGGATTTGGAAGAAGTGAAGGCTGTGTATCCAGATAGGAAAGTTTGACGCTTTGTTTTTTCTGCTCAGATCATGTGATGGTATATGTTACATGTACGTTTAAAATTATGATTAAAATATTTTATGATTCTATTCGCGTAACCCAAATACCTGATCTCCGACCTAATTCTGGATATAATACAAAAGAGCATGGTTACAATAATACAATCGACCCCTCATTTCCGTGTGCATCCTTTCACAACCCAGCAACCTACTTTCTCCCTTTCCCTCCCTCAGACTTACTTTCTCCTCACCCCATTATCCCGTCCTAGTTTCCTCTTTCTTCATCCTATATACGAGTATCTATCCCATTTATCATTGAGTATCTTATCTCATAACGAAAAAATAACTCGAAATGCAAAACAGTCTATTCTATAATATAAAACAACACCGTCAACTAAACTTTAAGTAGATGAATAGTTTATGGGGATCTTTGCAACTGTTTGTTATTTTGCTTTAAGCATGTCTGGTGTCATGGTTTTGATTTTCTATAGGTCATACACACTATATTTCCTTTCAAATCATTTTTTTAAATTTCAAAACTCTTCAAAAGCTCCTTATATGTGTATGTATATTCTAAAAAAACTCTTTTAATTTCATAAAATAAAAAAATGATAATACTTAGTTATTTTCCTTCTTTTGTGTGCATATATATGGTACATCTGGCATACAACAATTTCTTCCATCCGACCAACTCATCTTGGATATATGATATAAACTGTTTTAATGCGTTAACAGCTTTATAAAATATGTATACCATATAGCTCATCGATCAATAATTCCCTGGACTAACTACTAAAACAACATTTGTTTGCCAAAATTCTTCTTTATTCATCAACATAGGCTCCTTCAAGAGCGATACATTCATTCCAACGCTTTCCTAACTTTTCTATGCCAGCCGTGTAGAACGATTTATCTTTGGTTTCAAAATAGGCGTTAGTTTCGGCAATCACTTCTTCACTGGAGCCAAATCTCTTTCCCTGGAGCATCTTTTTGAGGTCTGCGAACAGCCAATAGTCGCTGGGGGTCAAATCTGGAGAATACGGTGGGTGCGGAAACAATTCGAAGTTCAACTCATGCAGTTTGGGCATCGTTACCATCGAATTGTGACACGGTGCATTGTCCTGATGAAAGAGAACTTTTTTCTTCTTCATATGGGGCCGTTTATATTCAATTTCTGCCTTCAAACGCTCCAATAACGCTATGTAATATTCGCTACTGATGATTTTTCCCTTTTCAAGGTGATCGATGAATATTATACCATGAGAATCCCAAAATACGGAGGCCATAACCTTCCCGGCCGACTTTTGAGTTTTTGGTCGCTTCGGACGACTTTCACCGGCTGCTCTCCACTCAGCTGACTGCCGATTTGATTCCGGAGTATAGTGGTGGATCCACGTTTCATCCATTGTCACATACCGATGCACAAATTTCTGTTTATTTTGCGTAACGAGTGCCAAACAGCGCTTGAATCATCGATGCGTTGTTGTTCCTGTTCCATTGTGAGCAAACGCGGCCCCCATTTCGAAAAAAGCTTTTTCATGACCAAATGTTCATGCAAAATAGTGTAAACACTACCAAATGATATCTTCAGGATGTCAGCTATCTCACGCAACTTTACTTTGCGATTTTTCATCATGATTTTGAGGGTTTTTTTTATGTTTTCTGGTGTAACAGCCTCATTTGGACGACCAGAGCGTTCAGCATCATTTGTGTCTGTACGACCGCGTTTGAAATCAGTATACCACCGACAAATGGTTGTTTTCGACAGAGCAGAGCCCGGATAACACTTTTCAAGCCATCGCTGAGTTTGAACGGTATTTTTTTCCATTAAAAAGCAATGTTTTATCAACACACGAAATTCGGTTTTTTTCATTGTTTTGAAAATAGCAAAAGTAGCGTAACTAAAACCACTGTAACTCAATGACACAATGTCGGAATGTCATGAAAGTTTGACATGTGACTTCTAAAGGTTGGTACTAACTGAGAATAGATTTGTTATTAGAGGCGCCATCTGTTGGTTAGTCCTGGTAATTGTTGATTGATACGTTATTATATGTGTTGCTGTTTAAATATATCTGTCGTCACTTTGTGGAACTTCATAATTAATATAAAATTAAAACACGGTTACTTTGTTTTACTCCATTTAATTTGTTACAAATCACAACGCATTTAAACACTTGCTGTGTCATCATCAGGTGAGTAGTGAAGAACTGAAATATACATTGATTACACGATGGATACCAAATTTGGCATCAAAATACTATAGTGGACCATCATCTTAGTAGATTTTTATACTGCCCGGTTCGAGGATATATTCCATTGTGCCCCATTGACTTACTTTCCTATCTTACTGACGAAAGTAAGTCAATGGGGCACTAAAACATATGAGCTGAGAAAATCGTACCCAAATAGTAGATTTCCTGTACTTGCTGTGGTATTAATTTATTGCGCATTACATGGACTGCCAGAAGAACAAATTGAAGAACTCAAGAGTGAGATGTGTCCCTCTGTTTATTTTAATGCTTACTTTATTTCAAACGAGCTGAATGTATTACAGCGTCTTCAAAATGTTTGTCTAAGATTTATTTTCAACCTACGAAAGTACGATCATATAACTTCATCCCAGAAGGCATTGAACTTGTTGAATGTTAGAAATAGACCCCAAATTCACATACTGTCTCTATTGTATAATATCCTTAACTGTCCCACCCCCTCTTATCTCGCTGAACATTTTGTGGTAATGACATATTATTAGAAAATGCCCCCTCTTATCTCGCCGAAAATTTACAGCGTCTTTCCAATCATGGATTAGCGCTACGCTCAAACAGAGATTGTTTAATAGCCTTTCCAGTTCACCACTTTTCTTTTTTTTACGTCATCCTTTACTGTCCATGCAGTGAGACTCTGGACTCAGTTACAAACCAATATAAGACTCGCTCCGTCCTTGGCATGCTTTAAGAAGCGACTAAAAAAACTCTTAATTTATATTCAGTAAAATATCGTGTTTCATTCTAGATTTTTGTTTTCCTTTCCTCTCCACCATCCCTTCCTTTCCTTTTAATTGATGATATCTCACTTTATATGAAAACAATGTTCTGGTGATTGCCCATCTTTGTGGGATTCGTGGGCATATGCTCACGTAATGGGATGCTGTGTCTGGAGTAATTCGGCGAATTAGATAAAATGATCTTTCACCCCTCTGTGACTTTTGAGTCTGCATCTCTTGTTTTGATTTCTTTTCTCTGGTGTCATTCACATCGAATTAGTAGACTGGAGATTAGTCAATGCATAATACTAAGGAGTTAGAGAGAAGGTCTTCAAAATTATTGTCTAAGATTTGTTTTCAAAATGTTTGTTTGCAATTTATTTATAACCTGCAAAAGTACGATCATATCACTTTATATAAGCGTTTAACTTGTTGAATGTGACAAATAGACGCCAAATTTGCATATCGCAAAATTTTACCCTTAACTTTCCCGTCACCCTCTCTAATCTCGTCAAAACTATTCTGTAGCAAAAGTTTGTTAATTGCCTTTTCTAGTTCATCAGTGTTGTTTTTCAACGTCGTCCTTCACTGTCCATGCATTGACAGAAACTGGAACTAGTTACCAACTAATATTAGACATCATTGGTATGTGAGCGACTGAAAAAAAAATCTAGTCAGTTATGCAACGTGTTCCGTTCTTAATTTTCCTTTCCTTTCCACCATCTCTTCCTTTTTCCTTTAATTGATGATATCTGACTTTTATTTTTATATTGTTCATGAATAATGTAAAAATAAATAATTATTTCCATAATTTTTGTGACCATGTAACTTCTTTTATTTACTTTTGAATTGTTGGTTGGAAGAGTTTCCTACCTGACAACAACCCCGCCAAAATATTATAAAGTGAACCATATAATTTATTCAAGTTAGTCATAAAAAAAATCCTTTTCTTTAATTATCACATGCTCAATGCTGAGCATCGTGGTACTCTCTGCTATGTGTTTAACTTTTTACACTACCTGTCTCCATCCCTCCCGGTCCTTAGCCATATTGAATTCAGCGCTTAAAGAGAATCCTGTTAACTAATTTATTTACCACGTCCATCTCATAGGAAACCTTCCCATTGCTTTCCTTTCCTTAACTGTCTTCGTGATCACAACCTTCTCCAAACTTTCACCGTTCTTCAAGCAGCATGCTCAAAAACGTTAGATTTTCTGCATGTTGTCTTAAATCTTCCGATAAACTCTAATGACTGTATGATAGACCTTGGTGCACCTTGCGGTCCATGGGATACGAAACATCTGCCACCAATACCACATCTCAAAGACATATATCATGTTTCTTTCTCCTTGTCCATGTGCCTCTTCTCATGTGATGGTATGTATGTATGTACGAGTATGTTTGAAAAATATCACCCCTATAATATATCCGTACAGTATACACAGCCCAATCAGCTAATGATTCCAAAACAGGAAAGGAAAGCAACCTTTAAACGAGAATAAAAGCAGAAAAATGCTTTTCATCTACAAAGAATACTGTATCTTACTTCATTTCACATTTCAAATGGGTCTACTCGTAGTTGGTGTTATTTCAGCTGAAACCGCTGAATTTCAGTAAATTGTTTCTTGGCTATATTAAATATTTTTAGGGCAAGTAAACAAAATAAACACGTAAGGGCCAATAATGGAAAAATGAAGAATAACAAAACTTCAAATTTCCTGGGTTATTTTTAACGTCTTAATTATGAGTTTAACTATAATTGTATTCAATGATATACAATACAACATGAGGATCGTCATGGTCTAGTTGGTAGTCGCCTGCCTTCCAATACGGAGGAATAGCTGGTATTCCGTTGATAACCAGTTTTTTTGTAAAGAGTTTCAGGCAAGTTTTCAGGCAATTTCATTCAAATTTCTCTGGATGATTGGAAGAGATGTCTCATTTAAATTAATCCGCCTGCTTGTACTGCATAATCGAAAGTGCAATATTATATAATGCATTCTGAAGGGTTTATCAAAATTTATGATGGTATATGAATATAACATACACTACATCTAAAGCTGTATGTGTTACTATCACATATCAGAAGATCTACAAAGGTTTCGTCGTTGATCGTCTTCATTTGATAAGCTTTCTGCGGTTTTCTCGCCAAATATGTTTTTATGAACATATGCAGATGCGGGGTATACTATCTAATGACCGCAGCCACTACCATAATATATTTAGACTCAATTTGTACATATTATTTTTTTTAATATTTTTAATCCATTTATAATAGTGGGTTCAAGTCCCGAATTGGAGCGCCCTTGAGGAGAGTCTACTCTTTAAACGGCGCTGTATAAATTGTTATTTTATTATTATTGCTATGTGGTAGTCTCTTACAACTAACTTGTAATTTTTAATATACTCGTACTTTAAGTTAAAAACAGACTGGAACCCTAATTCAAAAATATGGATTTCAACGGAATTCGAGTCTGCAGCCCCCAGGTTGGTGTTTTGCCAATTCAGGTCCCAAGGAGGTTGTTGAATTAACTAACTCGACTTCATAAAAAAAAACAGAATATTGAAAAACCACCCCATGGAAATCGCGATCCCCCATAGAATACGTATGTTCTACCATACTTTTTTTTATTGTATTAGTTGTTATATTTCTATAAATTGTATTTTTTTAATATATTATTAAAATAATTATATAATATATTGTAA
The DNA here is from genome assembly GCA_949825065.1 of Odontocerum albicorne. Classification (NCBI taxonomy): domain Eukaryota; kingdom Metazoa; phylum Arthropoda; class Insecta; order Trichoptera; family Odontoceridae; genus Odontocerum; species Odontocerum albicorne. The sequence continues at coordinate 49,733,003 of OX463841.1, forward strand.
AGAATATTAATTACTTGTAATATATAGCGATTTTTTATATTAAACCTTATTATATTGAGTGGCTTCAAATGTATATATTTATATACACATATAAATTATAAATAAATATTTCAATATTTCACGACAGCATATTAGTGTCAACATTGACGTATGGGAAGGAAACGTGAACGTTGGAAATGAATGAAAGGAGTCGAGTAAATGTAGGGGAAATGCGTACAATGAAGAAAATATGTAGTGTGTTGTGTATGACAGAATAATAAATGTAATTAAGGATGAATATGAGCTAAAAATTGATGAAAAAAGTGAAAAGAGCATGTTGAGGTGGTTTGGACACGTTGAATGGATGAATGACGTAATACTGACTAAAATGTTTGCAGTGCAAGCATTACTGGGAGTCATAGTAGCACACAACCGTAAAAAGCATGGTTGGACCAAGTAGATACAATTTTGAAAGAAATGAAGGTAAGGAGTAAGGGAAACAGAAGGAACTATATGACAAGATGTATAGATACGACCGTGGCGAAGGAACTTTGTGATGATATAAAATTCTGACTCTGTCATGTGACGGGATGTATAAATTAACATTGTTTTTTATTTATTTATTATTTTATATATTTTTTAAACGGATACAAATACTTTTAGTAAAACCTTCCGATTTCCTTAGACGATAAATCATTAAACGTTAGATCAGGAACCTCTTGCGTAAAGAAAAGGGTGGTTTTAGTAGCGATAAAAAAGGCCGAAACCCCATTCTCACAGGCAGATCCGAGCGATTCCCCCTTTTCCATTAAATCTTTACACCCCTTCTGAGTAATAACTGGAATTGCATAATATAATAATTACGCAGTTCACGTTTTCGCTTTCCGAGAAAATTGTAATGATTTGCCTTTTCAATGGTCAAAATAATGAAGTTAGTTTTACCAAATAAATGCGATAACTTTGATAATGAACTTGACATAGATATTCAACAACAGTACTTTTGTATCAGATTTTCGTTGTTTACTATATGACCTGGTGGGTTTATTATCTTGTACCAATGTCTTCCAACTAACTGGAAATATATCAAAAAGGTTTAAATTTTTCTTTACAATTTTCTTACCTCATTTATTTGATCTCATGGCGAGATCAAATAAATGAGGTAAGCCGAAGGATCTTCTTCAGCCTTCATTCCCTTAAAGTGTTGCAAAGATTCCTACCTACTAAAACAAAAATTTCTCTCGTACAATCTCTGATCTTTCCGATTCTGGACTATGCGGACGTATGTTACTTGGATGTTACATAAAAAACAGCTGAACAAATTATAGCGTCTTCAAAATGTGTGTCTAAGATTCATTTTCAGCCTACGAAAGTACGATCATATAACTTCATACCAGAAGGCATTGAACTGGTTGAATGTTAAAAATAGACGCCAAATTCACATACTGTCTATATTGTATAACATCCTTAACTGTCCCGCCGCACCCTCTTATCTCGCCGAAAATTTTCAGCGTCTTTCCAATCATAGATTAGCGCTACGCTCAAACAGAGATTGTTTATTGGCCTTTCCAGTTCACTGCTCCTCTTTCTTTACGTCGTATTTTACTGTCCATGCAGTGAGACTCTGAAATCAGTTACAAACCAATATAAGACTCGCTCCGTCCTTGGCATGCTTTAAGAAGCGATTGAAAAACTCTTAATTTATAGTCAGTAAAATAACGTGTTTCATTCCTGATTTTTCCTTTCCTTTCCTCTCCACCATCCCTTCCTTTCCTTCTGATTGATGATATCTCACTTTACATGAAAAATAATGTTCGGGTGATTGTCCCTCTTTGTGGGGTTTCGTGGGCATGTGCTCACGTATACTATATGTTTATGTATTTCGTGGGGATGGATAGACATTTGAATGATTTATGCGACCACGTAACTTGCTTAATTTACTTTTGTCTGGTTGGATGGAAGAGATTGCCGCCTGGCAATAAGCCCGCCAGATTGTATTTGCAATAAATGTGTTAAATAAATAACTAAATAAAAAATAAGTAGATATACAATTTAAGGAAATAGAATGATTTAACACTTATGTTTGAAAAAAACTGCACAATAACTTGAATAATAGCAGCATATCTGTTTAGCTTCACAATAAATAGACTTGTCAAAAAACAGTTTGACAATGCTTTTACAAAGTAAAACAGATCTGTCACTTTAATTTAAGTTATTCTTTAGATTTTTTTTCATATTTAAGTATCAAATCATTTTGTAATTAAATGGAGTTGTATTGTAAAAATACTTAATCAATTTATAGAAAATTTAACTCTCAACCCCTTCACAATTTATATTGAATTCGTTCATCTAAATAGCTATTCATGAATTAAAATATTACTGTAAAATATTACGTAGCTAAGCTTTACATATAGTTTGATAAAGCAATTGTGTGGCGAAACACTGTCACTGAGTAAATAAATAAAGGATATAAAACCATCAAAACGTTTCATTTTGATTTTTTTAATTAAATATGGTGATTCTATAAATTGAAAATCGACTGCAGTAATTATATTACAGAGGCCTTATGAGAAAAATATACTGGATACCTTTTTGAAAAATGGGTACCAATGGTCATCAAATTTGCCAACTAAACAAAAGTGTTTGTTTAACAAGTTGCTCGACTTCATCGGAGAGTCAGAAAATTGAAAAACAATATCTTCGAAAACAGGATCCTCTGTAGGATATGTAAGCCAATGAGGACGAGAGCACGCTTTCATATGTCCACAAACCAGAAATCATTCCAACAGCCCGACATAGCCATCGTGATCAAGTCGAGAATATCGTAGAATCAATGAATCCTGTATATTTATTATATGTTGATCTTTGATGGAGAACCAGAGAGAAGGAAGCTCACGAATGGGGTGAGATGATAAGGTAAGGAATGACGCGCTGCGTCTGAATGCTTTTTTAAAGAATGTATATGACTGAAGTCATAGGTATCCTTATACTCCCGAATACTAGGCGGAAAAAAATGCCTGTCATTCGAGGGGAGTAGCACAGCGCGGGGTTCGAACTGACGACCTTCCGCACGGGAATCCAGTGCGTAACCGCGCGGCAATGCACATTCTTGATTATATCTGGCGTATACGCACTAAGGATTGTGTTGTCTCCTAGGTACACCGTGAAGTCTGCCTAAGACCTCAATGCTTTATAGCATAACATAGGGAGAAAGAATGCAGACTTCGTTGCGTTGTTGCATTTTGTGACAGTATTGTATCATGTATGAGTGACAAACAATTTGGAGAAGATATAGTATAGTTAGCGCAAAGTGTTTTTTTAATATTTTATCTGTCAGATACATTTGAAAAACTTCATTAAACAAACAATTACAGGGGATAATTTGTGATTTTATAAAGTGTAAAAAAGTCATTATCGCTTTTCTTGAAAAGCTTGATTTTTTACTAAATAATATTGGACGTCTTATGAGTCAACGAAATTTCCACCATTGGTAACTATTGTCATTGATGTACGAGGTGATGGTATTTTTGTGTATATTTAACATCTGAAACAGTATAGTATTGTAGGGAATACCCACGTCCCTAAAATATTGTCAACATGCAGGGTCAACGACCGATGAATCAACCTCTGGATATGTACAAATGTCACATACCAGAACGTCAATACTGTTTACACGAAAATAATATTTACATCGCATTCCACGGTAGAAAGAGAACATATCACGCCGTCTCGCCGTTTCGACAATAAATATTCTACCCACTGCATTATCCGCAGCGTCTGCGACCACCTCAGCACGCGCAGGAGTGAGATCGAGATATACCGCGGACGCATTCACGCGCCCCGTTCTGAAATTCTATATATACCTACTTATCGATGAATAAAGAGCACTTATTATTATTCACTTGACCATTCACCGCTGTTTACTATTTATCGATTATTCACTCTCACTTTTTCGCATTCCTGAATCGACGTATTTTATTTTAAATACAAACAAATCAAAATCATCAGCATGTCCTACTAGGACATACGCTAAAGTATAATAGATAAATATCCCACATTGGGTGATAAATCAATTTGGTGTAAATGTACTCGTAACATAGTTGTTGCTGAAATCGAATTACAAGAAACTCTCAGAGTTACAAAGTGATACGAGAGCTCAGGTTAGATAAACAGAAAAAGATAACTTCTGGATACATTGTGAAATGGTAAGTAAATTTCCTCAGTTCTGGAATAGGGAAAATTTGTATTTTATCACATTTCCCACATCTCATCTCGTCGAATCTGGATTAACTTGGGTCAATCGTCTGCTCTCAAAATATCGTAACCGTCTTGATGTCGTGAATAACAACATTACAATCGGTCATCAAAAACTTGCAAGTTTGCATCAGTCACAAAAATCACACTAAGTAAAGTAAATGTCGATTTATTACGTGTTTTGTTTTTAACCTTTCCCGTCCTATGCTAAAAAAATGTTCCGCGTGTTCCGGTGCTCTGTATTCAATTCACATTAATACACATATAAAAATGGGCGATTTAAAATCGAAAATAATAAGAATATTCATAGCCTTAAATTAAATTAATTAAAGTTGAAGTCAAAAGTGATAATAATTGAAATTTAATTGCTGAAAACATGAAAAAAAAAAACATCGGCCGACGTTCCTAAAACGGGCGAAACGACCACCTCGAACGAAAGCCCGCGAACTATTGAAGCGAGAGAAGCGAGCGAATTGAGATTCTATTTCTTGCGTTCCCATATACCGAAGTAGAGTGAGAGTGAGACGTGAATAGCTTCGCTTCCTCACCCATAGCGTTTTTTTAAGAATGAATATACCTACCTCACACACTGGCACACGTTTGATTGTATTGGTGAATTTATTCCCGATTTTCACAAAATATCTCTGATGTGGCCGATAAGTGCTAATTATTTTCAATATTATTTTTTTTATTCAATGCGTAAATGTATTACGGTGGAATACCTAAAGTCTGAACCCAGTATTTATTATATTTATAGAGGTATTAAAATTTTTAGAAGCAATGTGTACTAGTTACACATCACAGGACAGGAAGGGTTAAAAACGAATTTACTCCTATAAGTTCACTGTATGTATGTATGTGTGTGGTTCATACGTGTTAACATATTGTAGTATGTATGTGATTCATAAGATTATTTTGTATGTTATAATTATTTTTATGTAAAATCCTTCTTGTAATATTTGGACTATAAATTAATAATGCAATATTTGGACTATAAATTAGTAAAACTAATAGCTATGAAACAAAAAGCTTACAAATATTTCAGAAATGCTCTCTTATTAGTTAGTTACATAATGGAGAGGCGGTAACGCGAGCTCGTTTGTGAACTAAATCAAAACTAAAATAAATTCTAATGAGAAAAAATATTTTTTATGGTAATGTTAAAAACAAAATCACAATATTTATTCGATTAATGGCACTTTAAAATGCCTCGAGGGCTTTACACCCCCGTTACACGAACATGTGCCCATTTAATTGATTAAAACAACATTTATACATTACAGGTTTCCCTAATTCGTTCAATGAAAAAAAGGTGTACAGAAAGTAGAATAAAGATACACAAACAAAAATATTTAAATAAATTTTTGAATTGTCAATAAATAACATTAAAACAATACTTATAAGAAGTACTCCAAAAAATATATTGAAAAATTACAATAGCACACACACATATCATATCATAACGCTGTCCCCCTTGCGAGGTAAGCAGAGCGAACATATCTCCAAGATTTTCTATCCAAGCACACAACTTTGGCCTCCTCCACATTGATAAATCTCGTCTTGTACAATTTTTTATTAACTTCTAATTTGACATCCTAAATAAAAATTTGGTCCAACCAAATTTTTCTTGGGTCTATCATTTCTACGCACACCTTACACTTCTGACTTGTATATTCGTTAAGTCATTCTTTTATCATTCATTCTCTCCACAAGTCCAAATCATCGAAAAGCTTTATTCTTCATCTAAACATCCATTTTATCTATGCATTTATTTCTTATATCTTCTTTCATACAGTGACATTCCACAAACTTTCCTAAGCACACGTATCTTCACATCTTACTCCTATCCTTCTTCTGCCAAGTCCAAGTATCCCTACCATATATAAAGGTGGGTACCAACTCTATATTTCGTCATTTTTACTACTGTTGATATTGCGTGGTAGTTGTATATAACATTAAATGCTCCGTTTACCTTGTTTTCCGTTACTATTCTTCTTTTAATGTCCCTTTCATCTCGCCCATCACACGTTAACATACTGTCAGGATACCAACCTGCTCCAGTTTTGAAGGACGTAGCTTGTTTTGAGATATTCAATTTTTGATGTCTATTAATAAAAAAAAAATACACGAGTAGCCCGCGAGTTTTTACCCAATACGAGTTTTGACACGAAAATATTGTCTATCCCTGGTATAGTTTGTACGACGATATGAGTTATTGTATCGTCGTACAAACTATACCAGTACGATACGAGTTATTGTATCGTCGTACAAACTATACCAGTACGATACGAGTTATTGTATCGTCGTACAAACTATACCAGTACGATACGAGTTATTGTATCGTCGTACAAACTGTACCTCGTATATATATTTTGTATAGTCAAATGTAATAGTGTAAAAATTAGGTTTATTTACCGAGAATTTTTTCTTCTAAAGTATTATTGCATGAAGGATGACGATACCTGAGGTCTAGTGGTGAACTGACGTTACAAAATGGTTATTGGAATCGAAGACAAAATTGTCAATAACAGTATCAATTACATCTTGAAGGAGATTAGCAATACATGAAAAGCGAAAAATTTGATGAGACACGTGGTTGAAAAGTGTGATTATCAACGGGCATTTCCAAAGACTTGTTGATTCTGCATAGAGATCGATAGAAAAATCTATGAGTGCTTGGCCGCATATACAATTATTCCTAACATATACGAGTAAACCAATGTCTTGAATCTTAGAAAAGACGTATGTTTCACTTTGTAGTGCCATGTTTCCAAATTTTTTATGAAATAAATACTGCACTTATTTTTTATTAGTATTCACCACTGTTTTATTTAAGTTCACTATCGGTTTCAAAGACTTCCGTCTTCCTCATTAGGTGAAGTAGAACTAAATTATGTCTAAAATACCTTTTTTGTAATTGTAATCGATACTGGAGAAGGGAAGAGAGGTGGCTAATAAGGGGAGGCGAGTAGGTAGGCTTCAAAAGGTACTGGAAACATAATTAGCAGAGGACTATTATTGAAATAAATTTGATTATTTATAATGTCGAGATTTATTTTAACGCTTTTTTTAATCTCAGAATTTCTAAATTAAATTATCCACCTGCAATCCCTATTGTTTCGTTTTTGCAGAATCCGCTAACCACGACCGATATCAAACTAATGTTTTTTTTCTTTCGATTAAGCCTAAATAGGAAGGCTGTGTTTATCAGGTAGCCCCGGGAGCAGGCAAACACCCGATTCCAAGGATCTTCCACTCTGTAATGTTCTATATGATAGTATTCCCAGTTAAAATCAATTATGATAGAGACAGGAATAGTATCTCATGTAGAGGCAGCGTAGAAATCTTTTGTGAAACTCACTCAGGCTTTGTAAGACATGCAGACCTCTCCATTGTCTCTACATGAGAAAGTATGGATATTATCCCTGGCTTTATCCAAGTCTTTTCTCACTGGGAATGCTTAGTTACAGATCATTGGAGAATGCAAGATCTCTTCGATCGGGTGTCCACTTTTTTGTTTGCTCAATGGTAATCTCGTTAATCCATTTGTCTTGAGCAGTCATGGTTTTTGTGTTCCGGATAATTGTCTGATACAACGCATCCATAGATTGTTTTATCAACGTATAAATCAAACCAACCTGCCTTTGGAAATACTGGTATAGTTCGGAAATTCTAGGATGAGTCCTGTGACAGCTCACAAATTTGCCCCAATACAACCTTATGTGATGTATTTACCTACATAACTTGCTATTTATTAGAATTGAGGCTTATATTAAAGTTAATAAAATAATTAAAATTACTGAACATCGTTACAAGGCTGTATTGGGGCAAATTTGTGACCTGTCACAGGACTCATCCTATATTTTATGAACTATAAGTAGAGCAATCATACTTTTTGACCGTATGTGTCCTCATAACATATAGACGTGTTTCATATGTCTCTCAGCTCCTTTAGCAAAAAAACTTTTAAATTTAGTTTAATACTTTCATTTTTTATACAATATTATTTATGTCGATTTAACACATAAATTTTTACTATTGTTTTTCTCAATAAATTTTAAAATTTTGAATTAGTTTCTACATGTTTTGAATGTTTCTACATACAAATTTTGAATTAGTTTGTATTTGTACATGTTTCTACATACAAATTTTGAATTAGTTTGTATTTGTACATGTTTCTACATACAAATTTTGAATTAGTTTGTATTTGTACATGTTTCTACATACAAATTTTGAATTAGTTTGTATTTGTACATGTTTCTACATACAAATTTTGAATTAGTTTGTATTTGTACATGTTTCTACATACAAATTTTGAATTAGTTTGTATTTGTACATGTTTCTACATACAAATTTTGAATTAGTTTGTATTTGTACATGTTTCTACATACAAATTTTGAATTAGTTTGTATTTGTACATGTTTCTACATACAAATTTTGAATTAGTTTGTATTTGTACATGTTTCTACATACAAATTTTGAATTAGTTTGTATTTGTACATGTTTCTACATACAAATTTTGAATTAGTTTGTATTTGTACATGTTTCTACATACAAATTTTGAATTAGTTTCTACATGTTTTTTGTAGTTGATATGTTTGGTCCTTGTACGAATTAGGGAAACCTGTAATGTGCAAAGGACTTGAAAAACTAAATTTATAAACACAGTTTTAAATGCAGTTTTAATAAACGCTTTGTCATTGATTAGCGATGTAATGATTTTTAAGTTGCTTTTTGAGACAAGTCAATGTGGGTGTGTAAGGCTTACAGCAGCTGGTAGCTATTTCCTGAGTTTAACGTCAAAACTTTTAAAGAATAGCCTAAAGAAGGAAGATCAATGAACTGGAAATGAAAAAAAGGAAATCTTTCTCAGCTTGGGCTGATAAATAAATTGCGAGACATTGAATATTTTCGACGAGATATGACGTTACTGGGCCTCGTAGTCGAGTATACCATCTATATTCCAACGTCAATTTAGTCGAAAAGCGAAGCTGTACCATGGAGGTTTTTTTTTGTTTCTTTTGTAGCGAAATGCTTAACTTGATACGTCGTGATGATTTTGATATGTCTTGTATTTAAAATAAATACAAAGCTCAGAAATGCGGATAAAAGTGAGACTAAATAATCAATGAATGGTCGAGTGAATAATAATATTTATTTGTCTACAAGTAGGTATTTTATAGTTGTGCGTGAATGCGCCCGCGATATATACTTTGTCTCACTCCTGCGCGTACCCTAGTATAGCGGGTAGGATATTTATTTGCCGAAACGGCGAGACAAAGCGATGCGCTCTCCCTCTACCGTGGCATGCCGCGTAAATAATATTTGCGAGTACACATTGTTGACGTTTCTGGCATGTGACAATTGTAGATGTCCAGAGGTTGATTCATCGGTCGTTGACCCTGTATGTTTGACAATTTATTTAGGGACGTAGGTATTCCCTACACTTTCTTTGTCTTCATTAAGCGAGTGAGCTGTTACACACCAGCAAACTCACCAGTCACACAACTGTGCTGGGTCTGATGGCACATCGAAGTGAGACGATCAGAGCGCACCGGCATGTGTTTCTCCTTTTCTCTTTTTGAAAGGATATATACTCGTATAACCAAAGAGGTATCCTAACATACCCGAATACTAGCCTGAAAAAAATGTCTATGTCATTCGAGGGGAGTATCATAGCGTGGGATTCGAACCGGCAACCTTCGTTTCGCACGGAAGTCCAGTCGTTCCCGTGCAGCACTTAAATTAATAAATAAAATTAATAATAGATGTATTGATAGCAATACAGTATGAAATATATATTCTAAAATCACACATATATATTAAGGCAATGGAAAATAAAATACATCTGAGAGAGAAGCTATGAAACGGTCAAGGCTCATCTCATCACATCTTTCCAATTGAGATACACCTCGTCAATAAGAAGGCGAGTCTGGCTGCAAGAACGTCAGGCGTTTAACGGAAATTACAGATGAAGTTAAACCGGCGAGTTTATGCACGGAAGTCAAGTGCATTAACGCGCGGCCATGCACCTCACAAGATATGTATCTATCTACCATGCATTTGTGTTGAAGAAAAGATATAGAATTGTGAATCAATATGTATTGAGTTGGATACAAATCTGTTGACTGAGCAAGCTCTATTTATCGGGTCATGATAAGCGTTGCGAACTCTTTATTAAAACGCCTATAAATCCCATCATCAATCATGTTCGCCTAATACACTGTACGGCCACCTCTCAATCTGTGGGTAGTTTCTAATACATTGTATTACACTTTCATTGTATACATATGGAAGAACAGAACCATCGCCATCACTATGAAAACGCGTCTGGTTAAGTCTCTTATCTTCACAACATTTTTGAACTGCGCGGATATACTCGTATGTACTCTGAGAGCGAGCGAGATATGTACAATACAGACATTAGAAATGTGGTGATAGAGAGGGGTTTAACGAATTCCATGAATGGCGAGGCGAACACCTCCATTCTTGAAGAACTGAGAGTCACCGACAGATTGTTGAAAATAAAGATACAGTTTTGAGAGGCTTGAGGTCACTGGAAGCGTGGAAAGACGACGCACAAGAGAAAGAGCCCCAATGCGTTGGACTACCATTAACAACTGCTGTTAATGGTAGTCCAACGCATTGGGGCTCTTTGTAGTCGTTAAGGGCTACCATGGGAGTCACGATGTTTACTCATAAGCTACACGACATGATGATGTATATATTACAACCTGGCAGACTTGTTGTCATCTCTTCCGACCAACCAGAAATATATTAAAGAGGCATACATGAGAACCAGACAAGTAAAAATGCTTTAAAAAAAAACTGGGTTCTAACGGGAATCGAATGCGCAACCCCGGGCTGAAAGACAGGCCACGGAGGAAGTGCTGTATTACTGTTTTGTATTGCACACATTTTATACAGAGAAGTGAATACTGAATTAAAAAAATAGACAAAGGTTATATGAGGGACATTTCCAGCAAAAAAGCTAAGTTACTACTAAACTAAGAAAGAAAAAACATGTTTATGAAACGAAAGGCGTTCATTAATTGATTAATTTAAAAAACACGATACATCCCTTGTTTAGACAAAAGTATGGCAATAGAGCCAAGAATACTGAGATGACATTTAGACTACTTTGATGCAATATTCAACGATATTTTTATAAGGTTCATATATTTTTTTTAAATAAATCAATGGCTTAGAAAAAAGGACGTTTAGGTACTCGCATATAAACGACACATGTTAGTCAAGATCAATTCAATATTACTAATTGATGATACTAATATAACATCCAATTACTTTGATTTTGAACAGATATTTATGGCCCGCAAAAACAATAATTTTAGCCTTTGACAAGAGTTGAACACCGAAAATTCTTCAGTTTAAATTTGCTTTCCACGTCTGTAAGGCCTCGGCCACACAGGTAGGAGCCTCACTTGATGCTTAGAGCTATGCTGCGAGTTAGGCGACATATCCTAGCGAACCAACGCACCGCATACTATCGCAATGGCCACACTGCACGCTTCGCGCCACGTTGCATGACGATTAGTCACCGAGCGGATCTCCTAGCGAACAGACGTGTTGGTTAATTTTATTGTGTCACCGTGATTTTACAAAATGGCGGAAGTTTTAATAACAGCTGTATATAAAGGGGAGCCTTTGTGGAATCCATCGAGCAAATTATAGAAAAATGTACCTGTAATAAAATCACTTTGGAATGAAGTTGCACAGGAAGTAAATAAAGATGGTAAGCTGTAATGAAATTGGTTAGTTTTGAGAGTGGCATCGTGTGTTGACTCAATCGCTCCCAACTGTCAAAGAAATTGTGCGTAGCACTTTGGTGTGACCAAGAATGAAGTCACCTAGTATATGAGTCACGTAAAATCTAGCTTAGCACCTAACGAATCACTTTGGTGTGGCCTCGGCCTAAGTGCTAGAGTTGCCTAGCGTTTAGAAGAATACATGTTGTATGTATTTTTTAAGAAGTCATCATTTGTAGTTTGATTCGATAATTAATAATTATTATTGTTAAAAAGTTCGTAAGATTCGATACGAAGTGTAAATAGATTAATAATGTCGTAATTAAATTTCATGTGCCACCACTGGTATCCCACGATTCACCTTGTTTCAGGTTGTGCATATTTTTTCTGTGATAAGATAATATAACAACTCGTATCTGCGTTTAATGCCTCACCAAGGCCAGTGCTAACTTCAGTGTAGCTTTATTTTTATGACATATCATTTAGTCATATGTGATTAATCTTCACTGCATTATTTATTCTGTTTCTTACTGAATTCTCCTTTGTGATGTTCAGTTACTAGATCTAATTTTGCGCTAATTTACAACCAAGGCTAACGGTTATACTTCCATTTGACTTATCAAATAAAAATGACGTCAACGTATGCAAAGCATTTCAAGATATTTTATTTTTAAAATATATTTCACATATATGAATACACCATCACGACGTTTCCCAGTCAGGGTAGGCAGAGAGGTCAGAGCGCCAGATTTTCCTATTACGGCACACACACACACACACACATCCTTAGCCTCTTCAATACCCATTACGTATTATTATAAAGGGTATTTCAAAATGAGCGGTTTTTTTAATTCTATTTTTTTTAATTCTTGAATAAAACACACAATTTGCTTTCATTTCAAAATACTTTTTATTGGTCTTTGAAGTAGAATGTATGACGTTTAAACACAAATAACAATATCCACCAAATGTCCATCTCTTGCAGATCCACAAATATCCATTCATTTGTCAAAATTTTCGACGACATTTTGGCATAATTGCGGTTCTAACTCACCAATAATGCGAACAATTTCGTCCTTCAGCTCAGGAATTGATCGGGGGTCAATTCTTATAGACCAGACTTTTCACGTAACCCCAGAGAAAATTTTGTAGTAATGACATACGAGTATTACTACAAAATGCCCCGTCTTAACTCGCCGAAAATTTTCAGCGTCTTTCCAATCATGGATTAGCGCTACGCTCAAACAGATATTGTTTATTGGGCTTTCCAGTTCACCGCTCCTCTTTTTTTACGTCGTCCTTTACTGTCCATGCAGTGAGACTCTGGAATCAGTTACAAACCAATATAAGACTCGCTCCGTCCTTGGCATGCTTTAAGAAGCGACTGAAACAACTCTTCATTTATAGTAAGTAAAATAACGTGTTTTATTGATTTTTCTTTTCCTTTCCTCTCCACCATCCCTTCCTTTCCTTTTGATTGATGATATCTCACGTTATATGAAAAATAATGTTCGGGTGATTGTCCGTCTTTGTGGGGCTCGTGGGCATATGCTCACGTATATGTTTATAGGTTTACGTGGGGATGTATAGTCCTTTGAATGATTTATGTGACCATGTAACTTGCTTAATTTACTTTTATCTGGTTGGTTGGAAGAGATTGCCGCCTGGAAATAAGCCCACCTGATTGTATTTGCAATAAAAATAAATAAATATATCCGAGAAATACGAAAATATAGTTCGAACAACCTGCTATGTTAACGAGGCTTTAAGCGAAAATCAGACAAGAAAGAAATTAAAAAAAGTGGAGTATCGGTAATTAAATTAGCAACCACCCTGTTGGAAGATAAGAGTTTTAACTTTTGACCACTAGGCTACAGAGTTTACCTTTCAAGGAATACAAAAAACATTTTCCTTGATAAAACAAAATTATAGAGCAATGTCCAAATACCTTTGGACAACCTTCCATGGTTACTCTTATGTTTGCATGCAATATGCCGATCAAGCAGAAACTCAGCTTGGCATTATTCTATTTTCTTTGTACTGCCAATGACACCATGGACTTCATGAGTCATAAAGAAAGGTGTTAGAAAAACAAGAAGTCATACGAAACTAACCCCATAAAGCAGGGGTAGGAAAGGTGCGACACCAACCTCTTACAACTTACGGTTAAAAAAATCGAACATTTTCATACATACTCGTACATAACATTAAAACCTTGTCGTTGCTGGGGTAGACAGAGAGAATAAAGTGCCAGACTTTTTTATTTTATATTACCCACATATTTTGCCTCTTCCACCTCATACACCTTCTCATACTGCACCTTCTTTTAAAACATCATTCACGTGATTCAACTATACTTTCTTCGGTCTTCTTTTGCCATGTCTTTCACTCACATTTGCACTATATATTTATTTTGTTAGTATTTCTTCATTCATTCATTTCACGTGACCAATCCATCTCAGAGTGCTCTTCTTCATCTTACTCCACATATCAGCTTTAAGTGTACATTCATATCTAATCACTTATCCCGTATTCTTTTCCTTACACGCATTATACAACATTTATTATCCTTTCATTATTTTTTCACGTCCACGTTTCACTCCAGAAATAGAACAGATATGTATTAGAAATAGATAACGAATGACTTGCAGCGATAGGAAACAAAGTCAATTTTAACTGAACTAAGATAATTTTTTTTAAATATAATAGGTTTATTGATACCAACGTAGCAATATTATGTAAATATATGTTATATGTTAATCGTAGATGGAAAGCCGCTAGAACTTGTCCAGGAATATGTGTTTTTGGGCCAACTTATTTCCTTTGTAGGTGGCATATCGGAGGAACTAGCACGAAGGACAAAACTAGTATGGAGCTCATTTGGACGTTTGAACAACATCTTCAAAAGTAATCTCCCAATATCTTTGAAGCGGAAGTTGTGCAAGCTGGAAGCGAAGGATCTACAACCAGTGTATTCTCCCAGTAAAGAACACACAAAAGCTCCAGACCGCACAAAGGGGTATGGAGAGGTACATGTTTGGGATATACTAAATGACGACGAACTCCTTTCCTCCAAGTACCAGTATTTTTTAGACTTGAAACAATTATTGTTTCTCAGCGTTTCTCAACCGAGGTTCCGTGAGAAATAATAATGATGAATAGGCTAATCATATGTACAACTATATCTAACTTTAAGTTTATAAAAAAGAAAGAAAGATATTAATAATGATATAATATTTTTTATGTAGGGGTTCCCTAAGACATTGACAAAAAGGTTGAGAAATGCACTGAATTGTAGATGTTATTTATTTATTTTTATTACTCCTACATGAAAATATATTATTGTTTTTTTTTTGTAAAATCTCTAATGGTTAAAAAAATATAATATATATCCAACATAAACAAATTGGTTGGAAGAAAATGCTGTATAGCAATACGTCTGCCAGATGTACCATGTAAATATGTACATAAAGGGATGAAATTAAATAGAGTATTGCAACTTCTTTCTCCAGTGGCACAACTCATAATAAATTGTCTTGAGACATACGAGTGTCTTATTAATGCGTTGTCGCCGTCTTAAAATGGTTTCCGAAACACACAATAAAATAGAGTGGCGAGGGTGGGTCTAATAATGCATTATTTCACCCTTTCTTCAGGTTCTAACAATGGTTTTCTTGAATCCCATTACTGCCACGAAGAGTGACAAGTAACATATATTATGATTCCAAATAAATATTCATGAATTTAATTCTAGATTTTACATGCAATAATTTATTTATTTTGTTATTCTTTTTGTACGTGACAAGGAGAAATAAGTATTGTACAAGGTCTTTCAAATTGAGCGTTTTTTTAATACTTGGATAAAACACAGATGGCGTCGCGAACTTGCCTGGGTCCTGTGACATTTGAGAAGTGTAATGTATAACATTTATAAAAATGGAGTCGTATAAAATACAACAATGCGTTCAAATTGAGAATTATTTCATGTATTGTAATCGCCGTAATCTCGTATAAAATACAACAATGCGTTCAAATTGAGAATTATTTCATGTATTGTAATCTCCGGAAACGGTGATGTTAATTGGCCACCAATATCATGTGATCTGTGTTTAAATGTCATAAATTATATTAGGTGTTAACATAAGTTGTGTTCGTTTTTTTTCAAATTTAAAAATGAGCACCAAAAGTAAAACAAAATGGTAAAGGTTATAAGTCATTCGAAAGAAAAAAAAATCTGCTCTACAAGATATTGTGTTTGCTTTTACGTTACATATATTATTTTATTTGATTACAAGCCTTCAAAATGGAATGTCAAGTAGACGAAAGTGAGCATTTTCGACACCTCCTTCTGTTCGCGTTCAATCGAGCGAATAAAGCTGCCAAAGTTGCTTGCGATATTAGCGAAGTGTACGGTGAAGATGCTATGAATGAAAATACAGCTCGTCGATGGTTTATCCTTCAATAATGACGTCGAATTGCGGACATGGTTGGACGAATTCTTCGAGTCAAGACCGGATGGTTTCGCATAGGCATTGAAAAACTTGTAGAACGTTGGCAAGAAGTTGTAAATAATGAAGGAGAATACATTATTGAATAAATTATTGTATTTTTTTATTGTATCCTCTTGTTCTCTTCATTTGAAAAAAAAAACGGACACAACTTATGTTCACACCCAATACTTCAAAGACCAATAAAAAGTTTGTTGAAATCAAAGCGAATTGTGTTTTATTCAAGAATTTAAAAAAGTTGAATAAAAAAACCCGCTCAATTTGATAACAAACAACCCCTTTATAAAAAACAAACTGTTTATTAAAAGCCTTCAAAAACGATGGCCACTAAAGGTTCTTATTACATAAAAATATCTTAAAAAGATAAGATTAGATTCTTTGGAATATTCCAAATAACCCACTTTCTCGATATCACTGTTCGACACCCCTTTTGTTCATCAGTAACCCGTTTTTATTTCGCTTTCTGCTGACGATTCATTTTTAATGTAGGTGTTTTAACCTCGATTCTGAGTTATACAGTAACCTAAATATTTAATGATTATCGTAGCGTATCACAGTACAACGAAGATTGATAACAAAGCGATAAATCCATCGCTGTTCGCAATCCCAATAATGTGAGGCCACTTGACTGTTTGCGCTCGGTAAATACGAACCCTACTTTGTCTAGAGGGGTTGGGGTGTATGTTGAAGTCAAATATTATGGCATCGAGTGGACGTGGTCACTAGGTGAGAAGGACCCTCTTAGCCAAGTGGTTTATACTAGTAAGACCTTTGTCACATCTAAAATGAAAATAAATATCTACAGAGCGTGATACAATAATGAAAGCTCTCACGAATTCGTGATAGCTTTAATTAATTTACATTGAAAGCTTTCACTAAACGGAAACCGATTGATCCATAAAAAGTCTCGAGAATTTTACTTGTTTTTATATACATACATATAAATCGTCGCCCTGTTTATTTATTTATTTAACACTTTTATTGCCAATACAATCTGGCGAGTTTATTTCCAGGTGACAATTTCTTCCAACCAACCAGACAAAAGTAAACGAAGCAAGTTACATGGTCGCATAAATCATTCATATGACTATCCATCCCCACGAAATCCATGAACACATACGTGAACACATATGCCCACAAATCTCACAAATACGGACAATCACCCGAACATTACTTTTCATATCAAGTGACATATCATCAATCAAAGGAAAAGGAAGGGATGGTGGAGAGGTAAGGAAAACAAAAAAAAATCAGGAATGAAATACGTTATATTACTGACTATAAATTAAGAGTTTTTTCAATCGCTTCTTAAAGCATGCCAAGGACGGAGCAAGCTATTTTACTGTCTGGGTAGGAAGAGAGGACGGGCGCGAGTCTATCATCTAAACAACTTTTATGATTTCTCTGACTTTTCACATTACTTTTTTTTAAAATATCATTCGCTTGATCCAACCATATTTTTTTTGGTCTTCCTTTACCACGCCTTTCACTCACATTTTCCCTATATGTTTGTTTTGTTCATTCGTTCTGCATGCCCAAATCATCTCAAAGTAATCTTCTTTATCTCATTAAGCACATAATCCTTAAGTTCACAATCTTCCCTAGATACTGCATTCCGTATAATACCACACATTGTCATCCCATGTACTCTTCTCGTTGCACACATTCCTAAGACATTTATTCGGCTCCTTTCATTATTTTTCCATGTCCACGTTTCCCTTCCATACACATCAAAATTGGTACTACACTACCATTGTAGACTATTGTCTTAACAAATTAATTTACAATTTATCATTTGACTGTGAACTTTGGAGATTTTCAATCAGTACTTTTTATTTTAGATGTCAAATATTTTGATAATTTTCATTTTAACTGAACGTAAGACTGATGTTGAGTAAAATATACGAGAAGGAGAGCACTCGGAGATAGTTTGAGTACGTAGAAAGAATTAATGAAGAAATATTGTAAAATAAAGTGTCTTTCAAATTGAGCGGTTTTTAATTAAATTTTTTTTAATTCTTGAATAAAACACAATTTGCTTTGATTTCAAAAAACTTTTTATTGGTTATTGAAGTATAATGTATGACATTTAAACACAAAAACCAATATCTGCCAAATGTCCACCTCTTGCAGCTCCACACATGTCCACAATTTTATCAAAATTTTCGATGACATTTTGTCATAATTGCGGTTCTAACTCACCAATAACACGAAAGACCCTTTAAATGCACGTGAATCACAAAAGGGTTTGCTATTTTTCCTGTTTGCTTTTTTTATGTTTAATATGTGCGGAAATCTCTTCAAACAGTTAATAAGTAATCTAAGCATGCCCATGAAAAAAAAAGTGGGACATAGTCATTGGTGAAATCCATACTCTTTGTATCAAATGTATCGCAGAAATCTCTTTTGAACTTTCAAGCAATTATGGATTCCTCTCGGGATACAAATGATTTAGCCGCATTCTAATCTACTGTGAACTAGCTAATTATTAAGAGATGTCATAACAGCTCCACTATCAAATGCCCTATAGACTCTTCACAAATCCAAGAACTTTATTGGCAGACAAACACTTACTCTGAATATGATAACTGAATGTATACTTACTGTTCAACATGATGTAAAGGTCTTTGATAGTATCGACACGCACGATAGACTGATCATCGATTAAGGTGCTAAAGTACTGCTGGGTCCTAGCTCTTGCAAACGTGATGAGCTTACATTTAGAGATGTTGATGCCTAGCTTATTGGTCACATTACACGTCCAGGCACCATTCAAATTAATCTAGGATTACGTATTCACTCATGCTAAAGAGGGTTCAGAAAAGATTTCTCCGTTGTTTCTACATGAGAGAGTATGGACATTATCCCTGGCTTTATCCAACTGTCTTCTTACTGGGGATGCTAAGTTACAGATCACTAGAGAGTGGAAGATCTCATACATTATAGTAGGTGCCCACTTTTTTGTTTGCTCAGAGGTAATTTAGTTAACCCATGCGCTCTGAACAGTCTTGGTTTGTATGTTCCGGATAATTATTTGAGACAACGCGCTCATAGATTTTCAATCAACCTATAAGCCGAACCAACCTTCCTTTGGAAATGCCAGTACGTAGAGCAATCCCACTTTTAATATAGACGTGTTTCAAGTGTCGCTCAGCTTCCTCAGGCAAAATCTCTTGAATTTAGTGTAATATTTTTTAATACTATTTAACATGTCACATTTTGTCATATTGTTTTAGTGTGACATACGTGTCTGTATATTTACTATTTCCTTTCCGTGGTTGCAGTCCTAAGACTGGTTTGCAGCAATTTGAACTCTTCTCCTCCATTCCTCCCTGTCCTGTGCGGCTCTTTTTAAGTCTGTATATGTTGAGCAGCGCACGTCCACCAACAGGTCCTCCAGGTACTCTCGGCGTGGGCGTCCCCTAGAGTTTGTCCCCTCGGTCATACCCTCCATTATGGCATGCAAGAGGCCTTCTTGTCGTATTATATGACCGATCCATCTTGCACGCCTTTCGGATAGGATCCTGAGCAGGTGCCTTCCTCCTTCGATTCGTTGGAGAACCTCTTCATTTACTATTATCCTTATCAAAAAGTCTTAAAATTTTGAATGGTTTAATGCATGTTTTTTTGTACTTATTATTCAACATACCATATTTTGTCATAATGTTTTATTTTGACATATTTCTTTTTTAACCGTGTGTGTCTTCCTTATATAGACGTGTTTCATGTGTCGCTCAGCTCCTTCAGGAATTTTTTTTAAAATTTAGCATAATATTTTTTTATACAATTTAAAATGCCATATTTTGTTATAATGTTTTAGTTTAACATATACATTTTTACTATTGTTTTTTCTCAAATAAATTTTAATATTTTGAATTAGTTTCTACGTGTTTTTTTCTGTACTTGATATATTCGGTCCTTGTATGAATTAGGGAAACCTGTAAATGTGTAAAGGACCCGAAAAAATAAGTGAAATTTAATAAAAGAGTCGTCCAGTCTTAGAGATAATTAATTTGTTGAAATTGTTTTCAATCACCCGTAAATTCCAAGTACTTGAAATGCCTGATAACTCGATCAAATATGTTAAAAAGCCATGGATACAAACTAAAACCTCTTTTAAAAAATATGGACAACAATTGGAATCAAAATCATAATCCTCGGATTGGGAAACACGCGTCTTACAAACTAGGTCACGTCGTTAATTTTTCCATTCGTCGTTAATTACCCCATATAACCCAGAATCAAGTTGTCAAAATGGATAATTTTAAAGATATTATTTTCATTCTGGTAATGTCTGAACATATATTAGATATATGAAGTCGATTATGAAAAATCAATGAAATTACTTACGTTGTTGTTTCTCTCGTGTATATACCTTTATCGAATATTCCGATAATTCCAATTCGATTCCCCCATTATACCTCTGAGCCCCCCCCAAGTCCCTCCCATCACCACGGCTGACATTTAAGATGTGCTGACTATATCCAAAGGGGGTAATCACCCCACTTTGCGTGTCTTTAAACATTTACACTTTCACCCTTTGACTTTGTTAAACGCTTTTAGTCCCCGTGCTGTTTCCAAACAACGCAAAGTTTCAAGTTTTCATGATTTCGGACGCTTCTGAGAAACTGGCAAACATTGAAAACTGTTATTTTTAAATCATCTCGTTGAAATACTCTCGATAAAATGATATGTTGTCCGTAAAGTACATAAATACCATCACGCCATTTACCTATCGGGGTAGGCAGAAAAGGCAGAGCGCTAGACTTTCATATCTCGATACTCATACTCAGCCTCTTCTACATCCCCACAATTTCTACAATTACTCTTTCTTTCTACGTTTCCTTCTTTCAGAATATCATTCACTTGATTCAACCATACTTTCCTTGGTCTTACTCACGCCATGCAGGGTGAAGAGTTCTTCGTTGTACCTCTGTCTTCACAAATGAGTATATAAATAAAAAAAAAGGTATAACTATTTGAAGTATATCAAACGTAAATAATCTACAGTGGCGGAACATCTTATTATAACTCTAATTGTTTCATTTTTTTGTTTTATTTTTAATCGATCAATAAAAATGGGTTCGAATCCCGAGTTCAATCGCCCTTGAGGGTAGTTTGTCCTTTTATTATTATTATTATATTTTTTTAATTTTTTTATTTTACACATGACAAGAAATCATAGTATAAATAGACCAAAACCCATACGATGGCTGTCACCAAAGAAAGAATACGAGAATTGAATTTCAATACAAGAGAGCGAGAGAGGAATACTTGGATTCTTTCCGAAAATAATTCGTAATTTGAATCTCGGTGGGTCCGTGATACTGAACGAATTTTAAATACCTAGCTAACAATTTTTGTACCGGTGTAAAAGGGGACGATGTATAAATGATATATATAAACAAATTTTACATTTATGAATATATATTTTCATAAATGTAGAATTTGTTTTACTTCCGTGAATATTTCACGGGTTGCAACTAGTATACATAATTTGCGAAAAAACAACAGGTAATTTAATTTGGACACATAATTTTAATGGATCTGGGTTTGTTGCCTTTCATTCGTCGTGTTCCCTGTAAATTAGGCTTTTGCTTGTATGTCACTGAAGGCATATAGCATGAAAAAATAAATCGATACTTCTTTCCGATTTGTGATTTTAGAAAACCCCGTTGCACGTTCTCATCAACCTGACAAACAGTGACACTCAATTACAACTGGAAACATCATGCGAAATCAAACTCCTCACACATCATCACTCCAGACATACCAAAAATGTTCATCCCACAATATACCGCACACAATCATAAAAATATAAAACAACAAAAAAATCAGATTTGATCTTAAATGCAAAAGGTTTCACCCCTCTTAAATATTTTTCCTTTGAGTCAATATACCACACACGCTTCCGATACAACATGACACCAGTTTGACCTAAGCATTGCTCTCGCAACAAACCGGGATCATTTCATCTAAAAAGAGCCTCGGAATAGAAGGTTGAAACGCACTTAGTAAATGTGAAATAACGAAATCATTTATTATTAAATATTCTAAGATGATTTTCATTTACGAGTAAGTCCACATTAAATTATTCATAAAAAAGTAAACGATTTCTTGTAATCTTTTCTTATTGTTTAAAATAAATTGAATTTCACAGATATTTTCAGTTCATTCCGAATTAAGTCCCTCTGACCGGATGGTCTCTCATCAGATATCAATTAAGAAGACACTCTGGTGTGGGGGGTAGCTTCGTTAATCAATTTGGACGTTTCACGGGCGAGTTTCCGCAAGGAGACATGCTGAAGGGGCTGTAGATCGATACGGACCTGAGAATCAATGCCATTTTATCTCTTTTGCAGACCCTAGGTCACAAAATCGAGCTCATGTTATAACAAAAAATATCTATGTTAGTAAATATCTACATCCTATTCTTATTATTAATGTTTGTAGAAATGGATTTTATCGCAACTTTGAAATAACAATATCCTAGGAGTCATCTCGTCACACCTGGCAAAAGCTGATAAACAAACTGTGTTTATATAACAGGAGGACCGTTACTAAACTAATGCCTCTATTCTTAAAAAAAAGTAAGAGTCACCGATACATTGCCTAAGTCGTGTCCGCCGATTCTTAGGGCACATTGCTCGTGACCAAGGATGAAGTTTGGAGAGAATTGTACTCACCGAAAGCATGGAAGGACGACACACAAGAGGAAGAGTCCCAATACGTTGGTTTGACCAAGTGAGAGATGCAACAGGACTACCCTTAATAACAGCTGTTTGAACTACGGAGTGCAGGGATGGATGAAGAGGATGCGTCAAGTATCATGGAAGTCATGATGCTTAGTCATGAGCTACACGACAGGATTACGACTGAGTTGGCGCAAAACAGATTCACAACAATAGAGGCCCGTTATTTCTAAGACATATGAAGATACCTTAAATGTACTTTTGGCGAAACAAGCTATTGTAGTAGAAATGAAATATATTTCGCTTATATGTTTTCATAAATTTCGTATTTTTTTTTTACGATTAAGAAAGATTTGCAAACATCGAAACAAATCAAAGTCAGAAGATACAAGGTCCCGACTATATATGATGGATTCACTACGACATCCTAGCCAAGCTGGAAAAAAAATTCATGCTGAAACACAGTGCCTTTTCTATTGGCCAGCCTTGGTCTCTTTTTGTCGATAGTTTATCTTAATTTGCCTAATTTATAGCAGTATTTATTGTAATCAATAGTTAAGTTGGCAGCAGTAGCTTATAGTACACGATACCCTTCCAATCCCACCAGAATGCATGCCCTTCTTTGGGCGCAATTCCTTCTTTGGGCACAAAGCATGTCCTTCTTTGGGCGCAATTCCTTCTTTGGGCACAAAGCATGACCTTCTTTGGGCGCAATTCAAGCCTTTCTCTCTTCATCTCACTTGGCCATGATCTTTTTTGGTTCCATCCATTTTTAATCGGTGCTATTTATTTGAGGAAACCTCGTTTTTCATTGCGTTTAAGTAGCGAGTCATATGCAGGAAATCGATTTATTATTTTGTTTTCGTTCAATTTATGTGATACCCAAGTATCGAGCTTTTTGAATATACTAAGCTTATACTGTCACAACAGTAATAATTAGTGCCTGACCAATCTCACGTGTCGTCAAATGGTGGTTGTTATCAATTTTCATGACCTTTATTTTATCCATGTCTGTTGTGAAATGTATCTTTGACATCAACATTTCCCTCTCCCAATCTTAGGAACCACTTTCTGTACTTTAAACCAGTGGTCCCCAACCTTTTTGTCGCCGCGGACCGGTCAACGTTTCATAATTTTACCGCGGCCCACTAGGAGGGGGGGGGTAGGGGGGGACACATTGAATGTAGTTTTTTTTTTAAATTTAATAACAATATATAATAATAAAATTTACAACTGTGGTACATAAATTATAGTGACAAATAATAGTAGGGAAAACACAAGGTTTGTGGGAAAAATGAAGAAAAAATATATAATAACAATGAAGGATTATTAAGTTTGGATTCATGGGTATTTTCAATATTTTTAAGGTTCAACGGAAGGTTGAAAGTATTTTGTTCCAAGATAGAGAAAAGAATTTTGAGAATGCTTAGGGTTTAATATCGGGATTTTAATGTTATTCTGATATCTTACAGATATATTAACTTGAAAGTTATTTATCTATTTTCTTTAAAAGTTTTGATGTTGAAGTTTTATGTGTTTTGATTTAATATTTTTAATTGAATCGTGTTTAAACACGCCTTGAAAATAAAATACAGTTACCCCTTAAAAATGAATAAAAACAGATTTAATATTTTAACT
Source organism: Odontocerum albicorne (assembly GCA_949825065.1). Classification (NCBI taxonomy): domain Eukaryota; kingdom Metazoa; phylum Arthropoda; class Insecta; order Trichoptera; family Odontoceridae; genus Odontocerum; species Odontocerum albicorne. The sequence goes on from OX463841.1 coordinate 49,757,837, forward strand.
TAATGCTAAATCAATGAGAACCCTGAGCTTGCTTCATTGAAACGAGATGGTTCCATCTGGGGGTAATAGGAGATTGTGACACCCGAAGTGTCTTGCTTATGTCCAGTTTATTTCTTTGTTTTGGTTGCTGTCAATGCAGAAAACCCAGCTTCACATAGATAGGATGTCGGAAATGGCAATAGGAATTTTAGTGCTGTGGTGGCAATCTCAGGGTATTCCGCCATGACTCTTATCCAGAACACCTGCAGAGTTGTTGTCTCGAACAGGTATTGTCGGAAGGTCGGTGGTAACTTAGCGTGAAGGGGTTTTCAACGGAATAATTATTTTAAGCTATAATTAAGTTTTATTGGGTATGTTCGATTTTTCAAAAGTAATTTTGATTTTTGAGCAGGCCCTTGCGCGGCCCAGTACCATTTGGTCCACGGCCCGGTACCGGGCCGCGGCCCGGAGGTTGGGGACCACTGCTTTAAATCATCCACAGCATCGATTTCGTAGACAGCACATTATTTTTACAGCTTTGCGACGCATTTTTGCCTTTTCGGAAGTAAAAAAAGCACATGATGCAGCTATTCTTAATTTTCAAAAGTTTACGGTTCACTGATTATAGCAAAATTTTATTAAAATTACCACTAAAATGTCACTTTTCAAATGATATATAATAATGTACCAGAAGTTAGCAATGAGTCGAAAACGCGATAATATCTAAGTGGAGAAACCGGGACAAAAATATGTGCATGTTACAATCCATTATTAAAAAAAATTCTGTTTGTATCTGCAGATAACAAGATAATGAAAATCGATTGGAATTAATACGTGCCGATCCGGTGTGCGGGTACAAACTAATTAGGAAGGCAATCAGTAATCACACTTGAATGTGATTTGAACCCCAATGCTTCACGGAGAGTATGTAAGTACATATTCATATTTACACCCCGCAACACATCCCCTGGTAGTCAACAGTCCATTAATTTCGGTCATCCTCCAGGTCTCGTCGGATCAAGCGTTCCAGTATTTACTCTTCGTAACAATCCTTTTCTTATTTCTATGCTATGCCCGATTCAGGCACCAACGACCACCCCGTTGAAAGTGCACTTGAATTTCTCCCGGTTTTTGACACTAGGAAGAACAGTGTAGCGCAAGTCCATTATCGGAAAGACGCTGAAATTTTTGGCGAGATAATAGGGGGCATCGGGACAGTTGAAAGGTATTTTACAATAGAGATAGTATGTGAATATAGTTTATGTGTGTAGTGTTTATATTAAATAATTAATTTTTAAGACAAAAAGGGTTGTCTTCAAGTGCTTTTTTAAGCTGCACACGTCACCCACACCGCTTATCGTTTAGAAGTCGATCATTCTACACCACAGGACCAACAATGGCAAAAGCCTTGTCATGATACGCTACTCTATTGTATCGTTCCAGTGTTTTTTTATGGCTGTTTAATTAGTATTAATATGATAAACAATACAGAAAATATGTTCTCAGTCCGTAAGCATTAAAATCAAATCCGAGAAAACATACTCTGATACCACTTGCATGTTGGAGATCTGCCAGATTTGCTTTGACCAACATTAGAAAACATTAAACGCAGATAGTAGCAAAGGTGGACGATCCTGTATGAGACGAGACCAGATGAGATGAGAAGATGACGTCGTCTTGTGCTCGAGCCAGATCTCACGTGGCCGCTGCTTCTGGCAGTGGTGGGATCATAACATACTTGCAGCTCGTAATACAGGGACGCTAACGAGAGATGAATGGACCGCGTGCCTACACATTCATTGGTCTATAGTCATATAAGATGGTGACGAGGACAGATAAATGTTGAGTCAAGGTGGATACACAATAAATTATCAGTCTAGATTATGAGTTAAGAGGGATATCGAACGGAGTGTAACGATAGAAAACAAATATCGACGGGGGTACTAAAACGTATAAACTCGAACACGATAGTATTAATTTTTTTATAACATTGAATAAAAATAAAAGATTTATGTAAGAATGCCCAAACGTTTCTGGACTGAGCAAGTCTGTACGTTTATGGACAAATATCATGGCAGCCAAGCCCATACATGGTTATGCGATGTTACAGTAGCAATTTCATACTTTTACCCTCAGTAGTACACATATGTCAACTAGAACCGATAGAAGACGTATTGTTTCGTTATATTCTTAAATGTTAAAAATTTAACATCACGCAGTAATCAAGTTTATTTCAAATAAGAAAATTTTAGCTATATTTTTTATACATTTGAATACATGTTTTCCCTTTATCAATTTTCCACGTGTAAATGATGCATTTGCAAGTGGAATTATAGGAACCGAATAAGACATACACCCATGTGATGAGGCGCGCTGTTATCCCTTTTGGTTCCAGTTAATGTAGCGCTTTAGGAAATCGACTCCAGGCATTGGGCCTGAAGTCGACTAGTAAGAGCGCATATGTTATATGATATATTAGCTTATCTTTACATACGACAGATACCACGCCTGCCACGACCAATGCATGGTCTCCGATGTTACACTTAAAATTTGACACCTCTACCTTCAGTAGCATTGGTAGTATGCCAACCAGAGCCGATAGAAGACGTGTTGTTACGTCTGATTTATTAATTTTTATTAACGTTAGAATGTACCTTATAAAAAATGTAAAAAAAATACAAGTAGTGGTTAACAAAAGTGAGTGTATCAGTCATTATAAAGCAAAAAAAATGAATAAAACCTAATAAAAAATGCATGCAAATTTTCAAATAACACATCAAGTAAGCAAATACGGAAGTCAAAATGGTTTTAAAAAATTAAACAATATACACAGTTGATTATGCCATACGAGGCCGTCTCGAGTCAGGCTGCCCGGACCTCACCACACCGAGCGCCACTCTTGAAATTAATGCGGAAAGAAAAGTATCGCAAATAATTCAACATTTTATAAACTTTGCAATCAGCATTTTTTATAGCTCAGTTAAATTATAAATTAAAATTATTAAAAAATAAAATGGCATGTAGGAAATTAGAATTAAGTTAGTTCATAATTTTAATACATAAATTAGATTAGTTCTTAAGACATAAATTTGTATTTAGGTATAACCTTTTTTTGTACTATATATTACTTTATTAAATAAAAAAAAAAGGTTTGTGGTTAAATGTATCAGCAATTGCTCCAAATTGATTTTCCCAAAATATTCATCCTAACATATAACATACTCGTATATGTATAGTGGAATTTCGTTGATAAAATTAGATGTACTTAGTTTAAAGTGATATAGAGAGAATGAAAAAAATTAAATACCTCGTAAGTATCCTAGTGGAAGACCTCGACCCAGAAACTGAAGTCAAGTGCAGAATTGAATCATCTCTTGCGGCTTTTAATAAAACGAGAAGCGTATTCTGCGATAATAATCTAAACTTGAAACTTCGACAACGGTTAGTCAAATGCTACGTTTGGTCAGTGTTATTGCATGGAGTGGAATCATAGACCCTCAAAGTTGGTAGTATGAACCGACTAGAAGCATTCGAAATGTGGATGCACCGGGGAATGTTACGGATACCCTGGACGGATATGGTCAGCAACAAAAGGGTTCTTCAAAGACCGAAAGTTGATAGAGAGTTGCTGACTAATATTAAAATCCGAAAGGTGTCCTATTTGGGTCATGTACTTAGAGGAGCAAAATACAAATTACTGCACCTGACCATCCAAGTCAAAATAGAGGGTCGAAGAGGTGTTGGCAGGAGGCAAATCTCCTGGCTCCGCAATATACGTGATTGAACTGGTATAAGGAGCGTTGGGGATCTTTTTCGGGCTGCCAGAGACAAGGTGCCTAAGGTGATATTCAACGTTGAGGGGACCTGACATGACACTAGAAAGAAGAAGAAGTTTATAGTGAAAAATAATCGTTGAAATAAAACTAACGTATTGTTTTATCAAATTTATTTTCAAGGGAAAAGTCCAGCAGAAATTAAACGACGTTTAGATTCCGTGTACGGAGAATTTTTTATGTCATATTTCACAGTGGAAGATTGGGTACAACAGTTTCGCTGAGATAGATAATCTTTTGAAGCTGACCCTCGTCAAGACAGACCATCAAAAGCACTCTCTTCAGAAAGTCCTGAATATGTTTTCAGTAGTATTGAAAAACAAATTCATCGTTCTTAAAATTGTATTGAAGTAAAGGGTAACTTTGTTTAAAACCATTTATGCCTCCAGGACTGAAAATTAATTTCGTATTATCGTTCCGGATTATCTGGAAATTAATTTCGTACTTGTATGTAGATCAAAACGTAACATTTTTTATATTTAGATGTATCTTGGTCGAAATACTATGTTGTCGATTTTTTCAGTTTTTCAGCAATATCTCATGACGTAGAACGCTGATTACTGATTTGATCGTCACAATTGGTAATCGACCTTCCAAAGTGGACACCATCTTCAAGTGTCGTCTCATCATTACATTTTTTTAATCACATGTGACACACGTGGCATCGTCGCCTTCCAATGTATACTTATTATTATTATTATTATTGTTGCATTTTTTCCCACAGTGGTAGCATAAAATTTTGTTCCATCTTCAAAATTATGCCAATTAAACTAACTGCTCAAGCAATTTGGGTAAATGATGGCCGATAAATGCGCTAAACTATTACCTTTTACAATATTCAGCACGTTTGGAATGAAATTAGTAACAAAAAAATTGTCCTCACAACATATATCCGAAAAATACGTAACTTCTTTCTAGATAACGTACCATATTTTATTTTTTTATTTTTCCTATTTATTGACACAAATCATCCTTATATAGGAAAGATTACCTTATTTAAAGTAAATTCGGAATACATAATGAAGTGATAAGGGATGAATGGGAACTCAAGGGCGGTGTGTTGAGTAAGGGATGAATGTGAACTTAAGGTCGATGTGTTGAGTAAGGGATGAATGTGAACTTAAGGGTGATGTGTTGAGCAAGGGATGAATGTGAACTTAAGGGTGATGTGTTGAGCAAGGGATGAATGTGAACTTAAGGGCGATGTATTGAGTAAGATAAAGGAGAGCACTCTGAGATGGTTTGGGCATCTAGAACGAATGAATGAAGAAAGTCTAACTAAACAAATACATAGTGCAAATGTGAATGGAAGGTGGGGTAGAGGAAAACCAAGGAAAGTGTGGTTATATCAAGTGAATGTTATTTTGAAATAAGGCAACGTAAAAGTCAGAGAAATCGTGTGAGGAGTCTTATGAGAAGATGTATGGATGTAAAAGAGGTTAAATATGTGTGTAGATACATGAAAGTCTGGTTCACTGTCCTTTTTTTTATTTTACCTGGCGAGTTTATTGCCATGTGGCAATCTCTTCCATCCAACCAGAAAGCTGTTTTTATAGGTCCTAAGTGTTAACCAGACTGGAATCCTATTTAAAGAAATCTGGGTTCCAGCGGGGATCGAACCCGCAACCTCCGGATCGGCAGACAAGTGTCTTCCCACCAGGCCACGGAGGTCGTCCTTTCTGTCTACCCCGACATAGAAATGGCGTGATGGTACGTATGTATTTAATGAAATAATAATTTGGATTAAACAAGAATATAGTTTGAAATTGATGTAGTGGAAACGCGCCTCACGCCCAAAATTGTCTCGCTAAATAGCGTGAATGCATATAAGTGAGCCACATTTCACTCAGCTGTACTCGTCAAGTTGACATTACAGTATGGCGTCTTGCCTCGCCTTGTTGCCTCACTCATTTTCGTTTCGTGCAAGATAATATACATTAAATTAAAAAACCAGGATCTGACTGAGATCATTGCGCGCCCAAATTACCTCAACCATAAATTAATACGAAGAGTTTTTTTTACTTGTACATTCAAGCTAGATACCTCGTACCATGTATTCATACCTCGTGATATGAATACATGACCGTATTCATACCACGAGGTTGCTTAAAAGAATATCACAACGATACAATAAACGATCCCTCGTGTTCGAATAAGGTTATCAGATATAGATCGTTCAGCCAGAAGAGTTATTTTGCAATAGTGTGAGTAACAGTGTGTTTACAAAAACTCGTCACTTAATTTTTTTAATGAAGTGAAAAAGCAAAAAAATATAAAAATAATATTTTACATTCAAACATTGAAATGAACACGCACGTTTTGTAAATAAAAAATGCTGTCAGCTTAAATTGTAATAATCATAAAAATAAAATGAAAGTAAGTTTATTTCACATATTAATTGTTTAGGCACGGCAGATTCTAGGAAACATTAAATAACAATAATGAATTTTTTCAAGATTAAAAATAAATATAAGTACAACAAATATTATAAAGTAAAAATGTTCGTCAGCTTTAATTAGATTGCACATAAAAATAAAATTAATGTAAGATTATTTAACATATTAATGTATCATAATTACAATGCTAAATAATATTTTTTTTAAATAATAGTGGATGGAGTGATACTAAATTCTAGGAAACTTTGAGTTATAACAAAGTACATTCTAAGCTTTTGAAAAAAGTTTAATTATACATTACATTAGACAAAAATCGCACTCCTTATTTCGACATGGTAGTGTTTTTCTAATCACCGAGTATTTTAACAACAATACAAACGTGCGCTCTGCGCGAACCAATCGTGAGGCATTCTAAAACCAATACCACTTCATAAGTTGTGTAATACAGAGAGTGTTATTCACACTATTGCAAAATGACTCTTCCGGCTGAACGATCTATACCCTGTGCGTGTATTGTATAAACGTTTGTTCACTTCAACAAGTACCTACACAGTCTTGACAAATTAAACCCGAAATTCCAAGACGATTGGCAGGTTCAATTTGCTGTAGCTTTTCAGTAGACAGATATCTATACAGCGCTTTTTTATACTACTTAACAGCGCTATAAAAGTTTAGGACAAGCAGCACGTAAGCTACAGAAAAATATAAATTTGGGTGTAAAATGTCGGCAGCCGTGGTCTAACAGTTAACATTTATGCTATGCAATCGGTCAACTCTAGTTCAATTTCTGGCGAATTTACTTCCTGATTTATACTTAGACAATCACAACACAATGGCCAAAGGTAAAAAAAAAACATGTTGGCAGGTAGCCTAACCATTTGACTAGCCAAATGGTCAGAAAAAAGTATTCAAGTCCTGTCGTAACGTAGATATGATACAGTAACTCTCGATCGATCTAAATGCAGTAAGTGAACTGGTAGCGGTAGGACCATATTAAAGTTTTCCAGCTTTAAGTAATGTTGCCAAATTATTTAATGTGTTTATAACATGAGTTTGTTATCAACATTTCCATTTTTTATATATTGGGTTGATGCAAAAGTAATGACCGTTTTTTACATATACAATTAAACATTTTTTTTTAGATTTGTATTATTTATTTAATCAATTATATAATTTCCATCAGTTCTTATAACCTTCTGCCATCTTTCTATCAACTTATTAATACCATTAGTGTAAAATTCCGTGGATTTTGATGCGAAAAATGTAGAAAGGGATGTTTTTACCTGCTCTATTGTATCAAATTTTTTATCATTTAAAATTTTTTGCAGTGCTCGGAATAAATGAAAATCGGAAGGAGCAAGATCTGGAGAATACGGTGGATGCTTGATAACATCCCAATTCAACTCATTTAGCTTGTGTTGGGTCATCATAGCCACATGTGGTCGCGCGTTGTCGTGATGAAACACTACTCCATTTTCTGTTTACCAATTCTGGTCTATCCTTTTGAAGGGCGATGTTCAATTTGGATAATTGCTGACAATATCGTTCTGTTGTAATTGTCTGATTGCGATCCAAGAGTTTAAAATACAAAATAGTGAAAAATTAGTGAAAAATTATTGAAAAACAATTAGTGAAAAATCCCCATATCGGAATTTTGTAAACCATCTTCGTACCTGTCGAACTTTGATGACATCTGCTCCATACACTTCGCAAATGTTTTTGATTGCCACATTCGCGGTATTGTCTTTACGGAATTCATAAAATAAACAATGACGTAAATGTACTTTATCGATCGAAATTTTGAAAACATACAAGGGCTCTTCACTGTACTCTGGCCAGGCCAAAACTGAATAGAAAGTAGAGGGAAAGCATCCTTTATACAATGGAATCATTTAAAAGAAGATACTATTCATAATTTCTTATCAGGGAATTTTTTTACCTGGGATCATAAAAAACGGTCATAACTTTTGCATCAACCCAATATTAAAAAAAAAAACAGTTTCCATGTGGTAAATTTTGACGGCTTCATTTTTTTCCCTTCAGATATTTGGCGCCCCGTGCACCTGCCAAGTCACTCCATTCCTCGGTGTGCGCATGTTAAATAAAGGTTTGACACATATGAATATAACTCGATTTTAATCCACGTCTGTATACTACTTCTCATGTTTTTATGTAATTTTGTTGATAAAATTAATACGTACAATGAAAGCAATTTACTTAATCTTCTATTTTGTATATTGCAACCCCACTAAAGTTACAAATTTGCGTGAAATAGGTTAAAATCTTGAGTACTATTTATGCTACGTATTATTTGGTCGAAAAATTTTACTCACGATTTCTTAACATGTGTTTATTATAACTCTTTCTAACGTTTAAGGTTTTTTAACATATTTATTTTTTGACTTTAGTAGCAGATGTTCATTTTCTCAGGGTAGCCTTCAGAGTTACCTTTTTAGCAAAAAAGTAAATGATTTAAAATATTAAATTGTTTTTATCTTGAGACTTGTTTGATTGTAAAAATTTCTCTTTTAAAAATTCTGCCGGAGAAATAATTCGCAATAATTAAATTATATATTCGCAAACATGACTTCCAAAAATGTTAAATATTTATATAGATTAAATACTAGGTTAGTCAAAAAGTTTTGAAAGCGGAAATGAAAATACATATTTTTTGGGGGGAAATCACTTTTATTGCTCAGTATAGTCTCCCATAAGATCAATACACTTGGTCCAACGATCTTCCAACTTTGTTGTCCCATCACGGAAGTGATTTTCTGGAAGGCCTACAAAATACTCCACAGTCGATCGATGATCTTCCAAAACCATATCCTGTATTTTCGCTATGATTTCTGGTGTTGATGCACTTTTTGGACGTCCTGAGCGTGGATCGTCTTCAACGCTTGTACGGCCACGCTTAAACTCCAAAACCCATCGGTAAACGGTTGGAAATGAAGGAGAAGACTCCTTTAATACTTTCACCATCTTTGCATGGATCTCAGTAGCCGATAAACCTTCCAAAACAAAGAATTTAATCACTGCACGATATTCGGATTTTTCCAGTGTTAAAAAATACACTGACACGTCAACTTCAAATGACTTTAAAACAAAGATTTAATTGACAGATCGAAATGAAATTTTGAGTACGTTCTTATGAAAAATGAAATATTAAAATGGCGTAGAAATTTTGGTTTTATACTGCTCCATAGATGTCGCTTTCAAAACTTTTTGACTAACCTATTATGTATAAGAATACTGGCAAAATATTACGAGTATTTTTATTTAAGTGGAAATTCAAAAAAATTTAAGTAAAATTAATAAAAAAAAAATCGTTTCAAATTGACCAGCCAAGTTTGCCAATTCATACTGGAGCGATCTCGAATATGCACCGGACGGAAACGCAGATTCATATAGGGCAGACAGAGACATACAGTAAACCGTGAGACTATTTCTCTATATTGCGAATTGTTTCTCCAGTTCGGCGCGCCAGCTCACCTCGGGACCAGCCGCCGCTGCTCTTAATCATAAATATGGATGGTTTACATCTAAAAAATCTTGGAAGTTTGCTCCATAGTCGCACCGAGATGAAGATGCAATGGAAATGATCTGGATGGATTGACTCGTTTGGTCCAAAATGTCGTTATCTCATTTTTTTGTATGAAACAAGGACACCCAACAACTGGACATTCAAGGCACGCAATATATTGAGAATTGATGCCTTTAATATACTAGGTGTATCCAGAAAGTAAGTGTACTGAGGCTCTCACGACCGGATGGATTTTATTTTCGACATGTTGGCTACACTTCCGTGTAGCCTGACCCTTCCCCTCCGCAACGAGACCGGTTCGAGGTCAGTACGTTGAGAAATGTCGACGCGACAACACGTTTCGTGAAAAATGTCAATCCAATTTCCCGCCAAGTGCGAAATAAATAATGCCGGGCAAGAGTTTTTGAGGCGCTGCAAACTCCATGGAGATGAATTTCTCCGCTCCATCGTTACTGGAGATGAAACTTGGGCTGCACACTACACGCATGAAACCAAAAGGCAGTCTCAACAGTGGCGTCACACCTCTTCACCCTCCACCAAAAAGTTCAAAACCACAATTTCAGCCCAGAAAATCATGGCATCCGTGTTTTGGGACTGTCAAGGCATAATTTTAATTGAATATATGCCTCAAGGGGAGACCATCAACTCTGCAAGATACTGTGAGACCCTAAAAAAATTGCGGAGGGCGATTCAGAACAAGAGGAGAGGCATGCTGACAAAGGGAGTCTGCCTGCTGCACGACAATGCCAGACCACACACGGCCAACGCCACAAAGGAACTGCTCGCCTCGTTTAAATGGGATGTCCTGAACCATCCCGCGCATTACCCTGACCTAGCACCTTCAGATTACTATATCTTTACCTCCCTGAAGCTGCACATGGGTGGAAAAAGGTTTTCAACCGACGAAGAGGTAAAGGAGGAGGTGGAGAAGTGGAAGGAGGGGTTGGCGGGAAACTACTTCGAGGAAGGCATCAAAAAGTTGATACCCCGTTTTACCACCTGCATTGAGAGGAATGGCGACTATGTCGAAAAATAGCTTACATATGTACTACGGTAACCACGTAATTTTTTTGTTTAAATAAAAAAAATTGTAACCTACAAAAATTCAGTACACTTTGTTTCTGGATATGCCTCGTATATAGTTGGAGGCGGCTCTTGACTTATTCCGCGGTCTGCCCGAAGAACCGATCGATCGATTATTGAAGAACTTGGTTTTGAGGCACGTATCTCTGTGTTGAGTGTAGGAATATTACGATACTTTGGACACATAGCACGAGAGAAGGATGACAACTTTAAGTGGTCAAATATGATGGAAAGTGTGAATGGCAAAACGAACAGAGGCCAAACATTCATACGACAGTGTGATTTCAGGTAGCGCTTCATAATGTAAGATATATTATACATATATTCTCATAGAAGAAGGATAGTTGATAGTCACAGTGATTTATTTATTTAACACTTATATTGCAAATACAATCTGGTGGGCTTATTGCCTGGAGGCAATCTCTTCCAACCAACCATACAAAAGTAAATGAAGCAAGTTACGTGGTCGCATAAATCATTCAAATGACTATCCATCCCCACGAAATCCACAAACATATACGTGAGCACATGCCCACGAACCCCACAAACACGGACAGTCACCCGAACATTCTTTTTCATATAAAGTGATATACCATTAATCAAAAGGAAAGGAAGGGATGGTAGAGTGGAAAGGAAAAGAAAAATCAGGAATGAAACACGTTATTTTACTGACTAGAAATAAAGAGGTTTTTCAGTCGCTTCTTAAAGCATGCTAAGGACGGAGCGAGTCTTATATTGGTGTGTGACCGATTCCAGAGTCTCACTGCATGAACAGTAGAGGACGACGTAAAGAAAGAGGAGCGGTGAACTGGAAAGGCCAATAAACAATATCTGTTTGAACGTAGCGCTAATCCATGATTGGAAAGACGCTGAAAATTCTCGGCGAGATAAGAGGGGGCGGCGGGACAGTTAAGGATATTATACAATAGAGACAGTATGTGAATTTGGCGTCTATTTCTAACATTCAACCAGTGATCACGATTCTCAAAGTAGAGGAACGACCAAAAAGGTTCCAGCCACTTTTTTAACAGTTATAATATTAAAAAAAAAAACTAAGATCGTTTATTTATCAATATTAACGTACCTTAAAATGTTGCTTACGAAATAATGTTTTTAATTCTGAAGAGGTGATCTTACCTGAAACAATAAAAAATAAACGTTAGTGAAAAATCATTATTTTACATATCATATGGATGATAACAGTGTTAAAAAATAGGAGTTTTCCTATCACAATATATATTTTTTTCAGAATAGATATGACCGAAGTCATATGTATTCTTATACCCCTTAATACTGGACGAAAAAAATGGTTGTGTTAACGGAGAGCCAGCGACGTTTCGCACAGAAGTTCAATGCGTTACCGCGCGGTCATGCACTTGAATTATATTTATAAAATCAATGTCATAATTTATATTAAATCTATATTTGAAGAGTTAACTCATAAACCACTCAAGAGCCAAAAAATACGTAAAGAGTTATAAGAAAAAAAAACTGCACGCTTTATACAAAACGTTTTATTCGTGAAAAATAAATAACAAACAAATTATATAAAGCTATTTTTATAGTTTGAATTCACATATATGCCATTTGTGGGTATATTGTCGCTTGTTGATTGTTTTTCCATTAAAAAAATAAAAATCAAAAACATGGTTGTTATGCGGTTTATGAGTTTTACTCTTCATTTGTAAATAAGGGTTGTTAAAGAAACGAAAACTCTCAAAGTTATGACAGGAGAAACAAATAGTTATTGAGTTAGAAACTTCAGTATCCGAGTAATATGCGACGTAGAGGATATTGTGAGATGGGATAGAAACCGTAGAAAACACTGACGAGACCACGAAGAAAGGATGGATAACACAAAAGCTCACAATGCATGAAATACTCGCTGGCATTCGTCTCCCAGGAAGACCTCCAAAAAATATGGAAGGATAGCAGGGATTCAACATATCAAGAGAGGCAGTTTTGATAAGAATATATCACAGACCTAACTTTAAAATAAGATTGTTTCTTTTTAAACGAATCAAAATTTAAATAACACATCGATCAATTCCCTGGACTAACTAATAAAACAACATTTGTTTGCCAAAACTCTTCTTTATTCATCAACATAGTATCTTTCAAGAGCTATACATTCATTCAAATGCTTTACTAACTTTTCTATGCCAGCCGTGTAGAACGATTTATCTTTGGTTTCAAAATAAGCGTTAGTTTCGGCAATCACTTCTTCATTGGAGCCAAATCTCTTTCCCTGGAGCATCTTTTTGAGGTCTGCGAACAGCCAATAGTCGCTGGGGGCCAAATCTGGAGAATACGGTGGATGCGGAAGCAATTCGAAGTTCAACTCATGCAATTTGTCCATCGTTACCATCGACCTGTGACACGGTGCATTGTCCTGATGAAAGAGGACTTTTTTCTTCTTCATATGGGGCCGTTTTTTGCAATTTCTGACTTCAAACGTTCCAATAACGCTATGTTATATTCGATATTGAAGGTTTTTCCCTTTTCAAGGTGATCGATGAATATTATACCATGCGCATCCCAAAATACGGAGGCCATAACCTTCCCGGCCGACTGTTGAGTTTTTGGTCGCTTCGGACGACTTTCACCGGCTGCTCTCCACTCAGCTGACTGCCGATTTGATTCCGGAGTATAGTGGTGGATCCAAATTTCATTCATTGTCACATATCGACGCAAAAACTCCTGTTTATTTTGCGTAAACAGTGCCAAACAGCGCTCTGAATCATCGATGCGTTGTTGTTTCTGTTCCATTGTGAGCAAACGCGGCACCCATTTCGTATAAAGCTTTTTCATCACCAAGTGTTCATGCAAAATAGTGTAAACACTACCAAATGATATCTTCAGGATGTCAGCTATCTCACGCAACTTTACTTTGCGATTTTCCATCACGATTTTGAGTGTTTTTTTAGTTTTCTGGTGTAACAGCCTCATTTGGACGACTAGAGCGTTCAGCATAATTTATGTCTGTACGACAGCGTTTGAAATCAGCATACCACCGACAAATTATTGTTTTCGACGGAGCAGAGCCCGGATAACACTTTTCAAGCCATCGCTGAGTTTGAACGGTATTTTTTTCCATTAAAAAGCAATGTTTTATCAACACACGAAATTTTCCATGGTTTTTTCACGGTTTTTTTCATTGTTTTGAAAATAGCAAAAGTAGCGTCACTAAAACCACTGTAACTCGATGACACAATGTCAGAATGTCATGAAAGTTTGACACGTAACTTCTAAAGATTGGTACTAACTGAGAATGGTATGGATTTGTTATTAGAGGCGCCATCTGTTGGTTAGTCCCGGGAGTTGTTGATTGATACGTTATATGACAACTCGATTCTTTCCTACTGCCAGCATTTGTATGCGAAACTTATATGCGAAAAATCTTTGGCGTGATAGTGATGACATATATTTTTTATTAAGATATTGTGTCCTGCATATACAAAATTCTAAATTAACTCAACAAATTGAGCCAATTCAAGAATCACGCCAGAGACCGCCAACAGCAGTTGTCAGACATTATTACGTCTGGACCCTGATTGACCCCAATGAAACCACAATACTCCACATTTAGTGCCAAGGAATGCAAAAACACCGGTTTCGTGTTGAGCCCAGCATTTGAAAGATAGAGGGGGGCTCAAAAGTAAAAAAAATGATAGAAAGGTGTAAAAAAATGTGTACACACTTTAAAATATTATAAATTCAGTATTTATTAAGTTATGTTTAGGATTAAAACTCCAAATTAAAGAAGAAATACGTAAATTTTTTTCAACCATCGCAAGTACTCAAATTAATGCCCGTTCTGGTATATACGTTACGTGGCTGATAATGTGGGTCAATGGAATCGCAAACATCACGAATCATTCGATATAGTATTTGGGCGTATTCTCTTTCAATGACGATCTTTGTGGTCTAGTTGGTAAAACACCGGTCTCCCAGTCCGGAGGTTGCGGGTTCAAATCCCGCTGGAACCAAGATTTTTTTTAAATAAAAGATTTCAGTTTCGTTTTTACTAAAGGCTTTTTAACATCTTTCTGGTTGGTTGGAAGATATTGTCACATGGCAATAAGCCCACCAGCTTGTACTGTATACAACGAAAGTGTAATACAATACAATGTCTGCTCTCAATTAATTAACTGTTGCTAGTTTGTGCCATAAACTTCATCTTTGATGAGTCCCAATAAAATAAGTTCATTAGCATGAAGTCTGGGGAACAATGGTAATGCACACAGTGATAATGTGTGAGGAGTTGAATTTCGCAAGATGTTTCCAGTTGTAGTTGAGTATCACTGTTTGTCAGGTTGATGAGAGCGTGTAACGGGGTTTTTTTTGTGTAATCAAAAATCGGAAAGAAGTATCGATTTATTTTTTCATGCTTAATATCCTCAGTGAGATACAGGCAAAAGCCTAGTTTACTGGGGATACGACAAATGAAAGGCAACAAACCCAGATCCATTAAAATTATATGTCCAAATCAAATTACCTGTTGTTTTTTCTCAAATTGTGTATATTTCTTGTCATGTGTAATAATAAATAATAAATAAATAAATAAATAAATGGTAGTGGGGAAATGCACCGTCTTGCTGGAAATAAAAGTCCCCCTCATTCCTAAATTCCTCACGAAAGCGCGGTATGACAAATTTCTGCAAGTTCAAGTTAACGGCACCAGTTAGTGTTCTAAAAAAAGAATGATATAATTAAACCCCTTGCTGATAATCCACTCCACTAAATAACACCTGGTAAACCCCTTGCTGATAATTCACTCCACTAAATAACACCTCGTAAATTAACATGGTTTAGGGACTGGTGTTCCGAATAGAAGGATGATGGTTGTTTGAATAAAAGTCGTCGAGATCGGAATAAGCAAATAGAAAGTTTATTGTAAGCGTCTGTATTTATAATGTATAGAACGGCGCAGAACGTGTCGCTGTCTCGCTTCCGCTGGACACATGTTTATTGTTGCACGTCCTATATACATTTCATATTACGGTCTGCAGGAGAGGCAAGATATATATCGGTGTCTCGTTCTTCGCTATTAGCGGTGCCGCCTCGCACTCGCCACTTGCGAGTTCAATGACCGCGCGGGCAAGGGTCGCCTCAGTGGGTTCAGTGACCGCACGCACGGTCGTTACAATGGTACTCGTATTCCTCAGTAACATGCGGATTCTCAGATGCCCAGTAGATGGAATTATGACAATTATTTGAACCGTTTAATTTAACGAAGCTCATCGCTCCAAAAAATATTGTTTGAAAGATCTACGTCCTCTGCACATTTTGCTAAATACCACTCACAAACCTCCATTGTCCGTCCGGTCGGGATCATCTTCATGGAAGGCGTGGACTAATGTTGGAATTTAACTTTCCAATGCACGCGCAAAATGCAATGGACGCTCGATATTGGAATTCTTGTCTCACGAGCCGCTTGCCGAATATATTTTCTTGGAGTTTCGCAATATTCAAGAGCTCTTATTCACTTCGCCAGAACGCTGCTTGTGGACGTCTTGAGCAATCCCTTCTGCTTCAAATTTATCTCTAATGCTAGTAATGGTGACTAGCATATGTTACGTGGATCAGTTTAAAACTCAATTTTAAAACATCTTTGCACTTCGACTACATTCTCAAATTTCCAGTAGCACTTTCGTGACAAATTTTCTTTTGTTAAAGTTTATTCTAAGATCAGCCACACGCTGAATATTTTCGGCGAGATAAGAGAGGGCGGTGGAATAGTTAAGGATATTATATAATAGTGGCAGTGTGTGAATTTTGCATTTACTCGTATATCTCACGTTCAACTAGTTCGGCTCCTTCTGGTATGAAGTGATGTAATCGTACTTTCTCACGTTAAAAATAAATCTAAGACAAACATTTCGAAGACGCTGTAATTTGTCTAGCCGCTCATTAGCTGGTATTATTAAAATTTGAGGCTATCCCGCAACACCCTTGAAGTTGATCGCGGCACCTCCAGAGCGCTGAAGCGCACAGTTTGAAAACCTCTGCTATAAACTATTAACATAGAAACATTACTCTCCAGGACAGTGTACCCATAACTCACCATATTGAACCTTAAAATTTTACGGTTTCAGTAGAAAATACTGGGTTTTACGAGCTCAAATCCAGTGTCGTACATCTATAAACATCAAGGATGAACTGAAAATTTGTCCTTGTGTGTTTACTACATTGGTTTCGATAAAATATTTTTGATTAACTAAACTTTAAAAAGAAAAAGACTAAATCATCGACGGACACCTTACTTTTATAAATTAAGGACGAAATATAATTATGTAAAATAAATACCAAGATATAAATTAAGGACGAAATATAATTATGTTAAAAATCAGATGTTGTTAGAAAAATAACTCTGATATACGGTCAAATCAAAAATTCATAGTAGAGTGGAAAAAGGTGACAAATCGACAGTAGGTTTTTTTTTTTAAATGTTGACACCTTAATTTATTTTAAAATTTTATTGCAATATGTAGATTGTGCATGACGAGATGTATGAATGTGGAAGAGGCGAAAGTTGTGTGCTTGGATAAAAAAGTTTAGTAATCTGTTCGCTATGTCTTCCCTACAAGGGACACGACGTGATGATATGTATGTATGTACATTGATATATAAAGGACACCTTAATGCCGTTTTATTTAATCAATAAATAAATAAACAGCCTCTAATTATGAAAATAAAAGAACCACTGCCACTCCGTCTCCCCTCCCGTCGGTCAACTTGAAAGACTATGGAACAAATCGACAACAGGCAGATCATAGATAAATAGCGGTCCCGTTGGATGGGGTGTGGCCTAACAAACAAGCACCTTGTAGACAACTCAATGGTGAAGTTGCCAGGGTTTCCCTACTTCGGAAGGAGTGGTGCACTCTGAACAGGATAAGATGCGGAGTGGGCCGAACTGCATAGAATATGCACGAGTAATGCCTAACAGATTCATCTTTCTGTGATTTCAAGAAGATCCAGACTATGGCCCACATCGTTAACAGCTACTTACTGTTTTCTGGAGGCATGCAGGAGCTGCACAAATACTAGACGCTGTGTTCTGGCTGGAGAGGGCATATTGCGGGAGAGGACAACACGCAGAAGTAGATAAGGAAATTATCTTCATCCTCTCGTGTAGCTCATGACTGAAAACCGTGACTCCCATGATATATCATAACGACACCTCTTTATCCATCCCTGCACTCCACAGAGCAGTTGTTAAGGGTAGTTCTATTATCTCACTCACTTGGTCAGTTCAACGCATTGGGACTCTTCCTCTCGTGCGTCGTTCTTCCCCTTTTCCAGTGGACACAAGCCTCTCCAAATTATCTTCTTGGCCACGAGCAATGTGTCCAAAGAATCGGAGGACTCGTTGTAAGCATATTCGAAAATCTCTCGGTGAATTTCTCTTATTCGACTTATCTTACTAATTAGCTTTACTTCAGCCTAACTTTCAATTACTTGATCCAATCATGCTTATAACGATCATTATCTCTCACGCTTTCTAGTCACGTTCGCAATAAAGAATTGTTTAGTCAGCCGTTTGTAATCAGATCGTTCAACAATGTTTTTTTTTTGCATTTAGGATTCGTAGTATTTTCCAATGGTAAATTTGAAATATAAGTTCAGTAAGAATTAAATCAATGACTGGATAATTTAAGGTCTGGAACACGTCATTTATGATGACTCGTCGTGGCGAGTTAGGGGTCATGAAACTAATCCATAAAATTATTCACCAGCTTACAGTTCGAGTTGATTTGTATTTCAGTCCAATTTATTTTTACTTCAACAAAATCATCCTTTATTGTATTATGCTGTTAAAAAACTTAAAAACCGTTAAACACCTAGGAGTGGTAAAGGATAATACTCTCTCTCTCTAATGGCGAGATCAAATAAATGAGGTAAGCTGAAGGATCTTCTTCTGCCTTCATTCCCTTAAATTGTTGCAAAGATTCCTGCCTACTAAAGCCAAAATTTTACTCATACAATCTCTGCTCTTTTCGATTTTCGATTATGCAGACTTCAATACTTTGGATATTACGGAAGAACAGATGAACAAATTACAGCGTCAAAATAAATGTCTAACATTTATTTTTAACCTGAGAAAGTATGATCATATCATTTCATACTAGAAGACGCTGAACTGGCCGAACGTAAATTTTTCAGCATCTTTCAGAACATGGACTTGCGCTACGCTCAAACAGATATTGTTTAATAGCCATTCCAGTTCACCACTCTTCTTTTTTTTTACGTCATCCTTTACTGTCCATGCAGTGAGACTCTGGAACCAGTTACAAACCAATGTAAGACTAGCTCCGTTTTTGGTATGCTTTAAGAAGCGACTGAAAAAACTCTTAATCTCTTGTCAGTAATATACTATACTGTGTTTCATTCCAGATTTTTGGTTCTTCTCACTTTTACATTTAATGTGTACATTGTTCATCAATTTTACAAAGATAAATAATCATTTGAATATTTTTTGCGACCATATAACTTCCTTTATTTACCTTTATCTGGTTGGTTGAAATATATTGCCACCGGGCAATAATCCCCTCAGATTGTTTTTACAATGAAGTGTTGGATAAATAAATAAATAAATATGCTAAACAAAACAAGTGGTGGTGTAGATTCTGTATTGCCAGCAAGAAAAAATACCAAAGTAGTGTTTCTATCAAATCTAACGGAATCGTGTGTTTAATTTGTAAATTATTTTACTACATATAGTAAAATACGATTATTTATTTGTACATTGACGTTCATCCTATCGCCATTTCAAAAATGGTAAAATGGTAAAATCTCAACACCTACAATTTTATAAATTATATTTTAATCTGCCATGACAAACATTACACACACAACAATGACAATCCTTGACAGATGTTAGAATTATATTTCGAACGTGTCATGTATTATGTTACTATGGAAAACATAAATTTAATTTAACATTAATGCATTAAGATTATTGTATCAAAAATATATATTCAACTTAAAATGCTTCAACTTTCGCCGTTAAACTGCTAACCTAATAATATTACCATAAAAAGGCTTAGTTAAGATTATTATATTTTTTATTTTCTTATAAAGTAGAAATGTTGTCTTTATGTTACCTGTTTTTAAAACTACGATACTTATGTTAACATTATTTGATGCTTTGTTTTTTGGCGTGGGTTTTTTATTTGGAGTAAGGGGGTACGCATCGCCAATACGGAGTTAGGCCGCGGAGTGCCCAGGGGTGGAACCCCTAGAAACTATTTGAAGTCAGAAAATAAATTAAACATATTGGGCTCTACTCTATTTTATCGTCATTGAATTTAATGGTGTTGAATTACACTTACGTTGTATTAAGCACAACCTGGCGGGCTTATTTCCACGAGGCAATCTCTTCCAACCAGCAAATAATACGTTAAAGAGGCCTTAAGTGAAAAGCAAACTGAAAAAAAAAATCTGGGTTTCAGAAGGATTTGAACCCGCCACCTCCGGGCTGGGAGACAGGAGTCTTACCGACTAGGCGTCATTAGTCACAATAAGGAGAAAAATATTATATTTTCTATCACTCATTCATTCAAAATACCTCGGAATGACCTTTTAGATCTTAGTAATCCTTCCTTCCCTGTGATGTGTATCTAGTACACATTGCTTCTAAAAACTTTGATATCTCTATAAATATAAGAAATACTGGGTTCAGATTTTAGGTATTCCTCCGTAATACATTTACGCATTGAATGAAAAAATAATATTAATTATAATTAGCACTTATCGGCCACATCAGAAATATTTTGTGAAAATAGGGAATAAATTCACCAATACAATCAAACGTGTGCCAGTGTGTGACGTAGGTATATTAATTCTAAAAAACCGCTATTGGTGAAGAAGCGACGCTATTCACGTCTCACTCTCACTCTATTTCGGTATATGGGAACGCAAGAAATAGAATCTCAGTTCGCAGTTGTTTCTTCCTTCGAGGTATACCATACACAGTGTTAGTGTTCCGAGTTCCGTCTCAGTAGCTCGCGGGCATCCATATGAGATGGTCTCTTCGCCAGTTTTGTGAACGTCGGCCGATATTTTTTTTCATGTTTTCAGCAATTAAATTTCAATTACTATCACTTTTGACTTCAAATTTAATTAATTTAAGCGATTAGCTATGAATATTCTTATTTTTCCGATTTTAAAACGCTCATTTTTACATGTGTATTGAATACACAGCACCGGAACGCGTGATTCTTTTAGTACATGAAGGGAAATGTTAAGCACATCAGAAGATACAGTAAATTTTCCAATTATATTTACGTATGAAACTACTGTCTTCGTACAGTGAGATAATCGCATTTAAATAATTTATCATTCACGCCCTAATCTTTCTATTTTGTACCACTGCTCAATATTAAAAAAAATATAAATGGGCGATGAAATATCTAAACCACCCCTGAGAACATTTGCTTATTTTATAGACCATGGACTTGGTGAGTAGTTATTTTATAGCCGAATCTGTAGCGATCTGCTCCAACCGAGTGGAGATATCTGCTCTTCTATGGGTGCTACGCGAGGCGGCAAGTATGCCATAAAAATCGACACCTCTACGCCAAATAGCAACGTAAAACGTTTACAGTGATTCTTTTCAAACACAGTTTTTGTTTCAACTTATATTTCAATTGGATCGATCTTTGTCTGTCTCCAAGTGATGAGATACGATAGGGGTGTCAAGCTTTAGGAATCATTCGAAAACAACCCTTTTTGTGAAGTCTTCTCAAAATTGATGAATATATATGAACACTACATAAATACACTACACTCCACTTAAAGTAGAATGTGTTAATATCAAACATCGAAAGATCTACAAAGGGTTCTTTGTATTTCATCTACCCTTGGTATTTTTTTGCGTTTTTTTTTAACAGATACACTACCGCCCATAAGTCTTCGTCACCCCCTATTAATTAAGTTATTCGCGTAATTATGCAATATTACGCTGAAAAATAAATAAAATAAAATAATTATAACCGTTTTGCATTGTATTTAATAGAAACCACGTGTGTATCGATGGAGATTGGAATTTTAGAGGTCTTTTGTTCAAAAACCAGCTTCTTACAAAACAGTCATTGTTCCCTATTATTTGTCATTCAGAAGTCCAAGCAAGCTAATCCCTTTATTGTGTAAGGTTTACAGGTAGTAGGGATAACAATTCACCGTAACGTGAATACTTTGTCTGATTTACTTTTAGCTTTCAGTCTTCAAAAGTCCTTTCCAAGTTGATGGTTTGCTCGGAGTGTCGGTCCGATTGTCGGACACCTTACTCCTTCATCGGTTGTGTAAAACGGACTTTGGGCAAAAGTCCTTAATAACGTTTGTTTCTAAACATATATAGATGCGAGGAAATTCTTAATTTAATGGCCGCATACACCACCTTCCTATCCCTACACTCAATTTACAAATATTTATTTCGTTATATTAATAATCTGTCAATGATGTTTCAATTTGTATTTTGTTTATGATTTGTTTTTCAATGATTTGTCTATTTTATGTGTATTTTATACGCAGTGCAGGATGTGCGCCTATGGACGTTTCCGTATTATGTTCGTATCATGTGATGTTACAATTTGATACTTGTTTCATTCTAAATATTTTTGTTATAATTATGTAAAATTATTTTCTATTTTTTATTAATCTGTTAAACTTAATTTGTTGAGCACTCACAACTGGCTCTTTTATATTTTTTTGTTATTTTTGTTATAAGGTACATTGTCCCGTTTACTGATAAATCATAGTATAAATAGGCCAAAACCCATACGACGGCTGTCGCCGAAGAAAGAATACGATAATTGAATTTTGAATACAAGAGAGCGAGAGAGAAATACTTGGATTCTCTCCGAAAGTAATTCGAAATTTGAATATCGGTGGGTCCGTGATAAATGAAAAGATGGAAACTATAGTGAACGAATTTTAAACACCTAGCTAACAATTTTTGAACCGGTGTAAAAGGGAACGATGTATAAATGATATATATATGTATAAACAAATTCTACATTTATGAATATATATTTTCATAAATGTAGAATTGGTTTTATTTCCGTTAATATGCACGGGTTGCAACTAGTCATAGTATAAATAGGCCAAAACCCATACGGCTGTCGCCAAAGAAAGAATACGAAAATTGAATTTTGAAAACAAGAGAGCGAGAGAGGAATACTTGGATTCTCTCCGAAAGTAATTCGAAATTTGAATCTCGGTGGGTCCGTGATACTGAACGAATTTTAAATACCTAGCTAACAATTTTTGAACTTTATTGTAATTTGTTTTATCAAACACTGTTTATTCCACTTTATCTAACGGTATAGCCCTACCGGTTTCAAGGTTTTCCCCTCATCATCAGCGGAGCACAAACAAGAAGTTTTGTTTGTGCTCCTCTGTTGATGAGGTGAACACCTTGAAACCTTTAGGGTTATACCGTTACATAAAGTGTTTGATAAAACAATTACAATGTCTTTAAACCTCCACAGTGTTAATGCCTTAACTATAAATAATATATTCTTTCGTTATTCAGTCTCTTAACGTATCCAAACTACCTTAAAATTCCATTCTTAATGTTCCTTAAAACATCCATTTCATCATGCATTCATTTCTGATGTCTCCTTACCGTTTACTTTCATACATTGACACTACAAATTTCACTAGTGTACGATTCTTCACAGCATTAAATTTACTTTTAACCTTCTCCCCTAAAGTCCCAAGTTTCACATTCATACGACATGGTGAACAACACATTATTATTTATTGACATTGTTGATATTACGCGGTTGTTATATATTTATTTACTTATTTTTATTTATTTTACACGTGACAAGGAATATACACGATTGGCGAAAAAAACAACTGGTTGTTTAATTTGGACACACAATTTTAATGGATCTGGGTTTGTTGCCTTTCATTTGTCGTGTCCCCAGTAAACTACGCTTTTGCCTGTATCTCACTGAGGGCATATAGCATGAAAAAATAAATCGATATTTCTTTCCGATTTTTGATTTTATGAAACCCCGTTGCACATTCTCACCAACCTGACAAACAGTGACACTCAATTAAATATGTATAAGTCACGCGAAATCAAACTCATCACACTCCATCACTCCAGACAGACCAAAAACATTGACCCCACAATATACCACAAAAATATATAATCATAAAAATATAAACATAAAACAAACAAAAACACCACACTCAAGAGCTCGCACAAACCTTTTCCACAAGTCATTCCTCTTGCAAGCCCAAGTATTCAAACTCATGTCGCAATAACAACCACGCTCCAATCGACTGCCTAAATTGTTTTCCTCCCTTTACCTTTATTGAATTCGGCACCCCATTGTATGTCATGGGAGCTAAATAGGCATACTACCTTTGGGCAAAATATGTGTTAACTCTAGGGATGGTGAACATTTGATCAGTTGCCATGCGTGTCATGTGTCTTTGCTGAGTCTGCATTATTATTACATATTACACTAACTGTGTCATTTGTCATATTCCCTATCGCTACATTTCTTTCAATGGCCATTCAAATCTCTCACACGTAAACATACTGGCCAGATAACATAACTCATCAGCCTGCTCCATTTTTTTAATTCACCCATACGTCACACACACGTTTAACCTCACCTCCTTCTATAACCATGCCATTTGATTAGGATATTAAAACACATATGAAGGAATGATAATAAAAAGTACCAGAATTAACGATCTTAGTACAAGGTTTAGTTGACTGGGTGAAAGCTATCATTGATCAAATTAAGTTGTTGATTTAGTTGACTGGGTGAAAGCTATAATTGATCAAATTAAGTTGTTGATTTAGTTGACTGGGTGAAAGCTATAATTGATCAAATTAAGTTGTTGATTTAGTTGACTGGGTGAATGCTATAATTGATCAAATTAAGTTGTTGATTTAGTTGACTGGGTGAAAGCTATAATTGATCAAATTAAGTTGTTGATTTAGTTGACTGTGTAAAAGCTATAATTTACAAATTAACGATCCTTGTACAAGGTTTAGTTGACTGGGTAAAAGCTATAATTTCCAAATTAACGATCCTAGTACAAGGTTTAGTTGACTGGGTAAAAGCTATAATTGATCGTTATATCATATTTTAAATTAGATGACATCGGTCGGAATCCGAAGCGGCGCGGCGCCTATTTTGAGAACCGTCAGTTTAAAATATATTCCGGGTTTAGTTTAAAGCTATTTTTCTCAAAAACTAGCAAAATGCTTAATAACGTTGTTTTTTTTTTCATATATTTAGTCAATCCACCCACACCAGGATGATTTGTGATAACACTGGTAAAGCCAAAAATATATTTATAAGATCGTCAATATAATAAATTAACTTAAAAAAAAAACATTTTTAAACGGTTTAAAGTTTTTGCAATTAATCAAACTGATATTTAAACGTATTCACTTAGGTCTATGAAAAAATACAGTTTTTTAGTAATAATAGTGAAATAAACATTTACATAGTTTCAGACTTTTTGCCTTTTAATTAATTAAGTAGGATTACTAAAAGCCTGGATGTTACAATGTATGACTCTTACTCCGGTAGCTCAGTATAGGTAAAACAAGGCTCAATAAGATCTCAAGATGTCGTGGGAAGAGGTAGGCATTCGTCAGTGCTTGGGTAGGTATAAATACATAATGAAACACATATTTGCTGTTAATTGGTTATATATTTAATCCTGACGAGCTGATACTCCGTCAGGAAAATCAAATGGGCAGATTTCTCTCTGCTACTCCGCTAACCTTTCAGATGGACAGGCAGTCGAAGTAATTTATTATCACACAACAGTCCGTTGCGGAAATGTGTCAATTCTCAAAGATTAGATCTCGCCAATCTCTAGAATACTCAAATATCACCATAAAATGACAAGCAAAAGAGGATAAATAAGGTTGATCTTACTCCAATACAGGACAAAATGTATTATCCCAGATCCGCTTCAAGTGTATGACCAGGTCGACTCGTATATGGCCCTCTGACCTTATACTGTTACTACAGGGCCGCTGATGTGAAGAAATTCCCTCAGTGGTTGGCGACCGCCAATTCGTGCCGTAATACACCCACACGACTCAGTTCCTCCAAAATTTACCGGACAAATTGTATCAAATAAGAATGAACAATCAAATGTGAGAAAAGCTTGTTCAAGTTCGCGAACAGCGTCAAGACGAGAATGATGTTGACTTGATAACTTCGTGGCGAGAATGACTGTGGGGAGATCGCGGTTCCTTTATTTAAGGGATCTCCCCAAGCTCCGCCATTTTGGAACTCTTTAGAAAGTTGCTCGCGACCGTTAAAAAAAATCATAAATCTTTTTTGCCAATGAATAGTATATTTTAACTTTCGCAGCGTAATTAAGTCGAGAATCCCTTTTGTATGACATCCGGTAACCCTAAAGGCGACACTTAAAATTGCTTAAGGGACACTAGTCACTTCTTTTGAAATGTATCTCGAGTGAAGTGTTTTTTTGTCTTCTTACCGTGGAATCCATATTTAACTATGTCCGCAATAAATTAAGCGCGACGTATTTCTTTAGAAAGGAGAAGAGAAATTTTTGACCCCTTTTTTTTTCTTTCTCGCATAACAATCGCGGTCATAAAAGCGCATACACCCTCTGAAATATATCTTGCGCAAAGTTTTATTTCTTTTCTTAGTAACAATAGTTATCTGGGACTGCAATAAATCAGATCGTAGGACGGAACACTAATTACCGATCCTCATAAAGTGTCGTGTATTTCTATACAAATGGGAAGACAAAGCCAGCCAGTCGAGGCAGTCAAGTTTGAAACAATAGGAAGCAATCCTTCTCGAAAATGACGCAAGATCTCCCTTTGACTGCTCTGGTTCACTATTTTTAATGGTTATTTTTTAACTACAATAAACTAATTGGTCGGCCGTACCCAAGTCCTGACACTCCATTTTATGTTACCGAAAAAAAAAAAATATAAAAAAAAATAATAATTCAAGTACTGATTACGGCCCTGTGTCAATTGGTCATACACCTGCTTGCCGAAACAAGGATTAGATACTATGCTAAAGGGCATGACGTTACTGGGTCATGCCGGATACGCTCGTGGACGATTTAATAAGCCCCTGCATTTGCGAAAGAGTAGGAAACCACGAAAAACTAACTCTCAGGGCTTCCCTATCTAAGAACACCTGGAAACAGTTAAACATTTTATAGAGCAAGGCACAATACAGGAGAACATCAATTATCGCCTTCCCCTCAACATGGTTACACATAATAAGTCTTATTATTATTTTTACAAAAAAAAGAAACATACAACATTTAGGATAACAAGACAAAACAGTCACAAGAGTAATGTTCAAGAACAGATACTATCGCCTTCTCTACAGCATGGTTACACATAATAATTCTTATTAATTTACAATAGAAAAATGTACAAACATTTAAGATTACAAAGGCAACACACTCACAAGAGTAATGCCCAAAAACAGATCAAGTTACTTAATAGTAATTATGTTAGTTCACAACGGCTTCCCCAGAACCGGATCCGATAGTCTGCACTTTTAGGGGCACTGATTTAGTTTCTTAACCTAATCACTTAAATTAAGGAAGCAAGGTGAGTTTCCTCCCGCTTGTCTGGTGATCTTTGATATTGCAAGATACAAGTCTGGCGATATATCAATAATGAGACTATATAAGACACATTTAACATACGATTTTCCATTACACGGCCCTGAGACACCACTCATAGGGGCGACATCTGACTATAGGCCTCCTCCAGGTCTAAAAACTGACAAGAAACAGTTACACTTGGTTATACAATACAGCAAATATGTGTTTATAATATCATCACCTCGGGGATCGTCATCCCTTTAGTGCCAATTCTCGTGCTAGCCAGAGTCGTCAGTGCGACGCCCACCCACATCACGGACGGTGCCAAAACTCGCATGATCCATAAAATACCATGGTTATCCGGGCACCGACGGTGCCATGAGCGTCCACCTAGACCGGGAGCACATGCAAATTTGGGTTCATGACGCCCATGGTTGGAGTCACACTCAACAACCCCCACTGGATGTATATAGGCCATCCGTAAGCCTCCACTGGATGTATATAGGCCATCCGTAAGCCCCCTACTGGATGTATATAGGCCATCCGTAAGCCTTTCGCTGATTGGTTGGAGCCTACTCCACAACCGTTGTCACCAGTGCGACACCCGCGGACCCAAATGGCGGAGCCAAGTTGTACATGTTGTCCACGCACAAAACTACGGTCGTCCTTGTCCCAATGGTGCCCACGAGCGCCCACCTAAGTCGTCGGTGCGACGGCCGCAGAACCAACGGGCGGACCCAAGATACGCATGATGTCCCCACACCATGCTACCTACGTCCGGGTACCGATGGCGCCACGGACGCCTGCCCACCTGGACCGGACTGACAATAAAACCTTTGTCACCAGTGTGACGCCTGCGGACCCAAAGGGCGGAGTCCATACACACTACTATGGAGGTCCTGGTACCAATGGTGCCGCGAGCGCCCACCTAAGTCGTCGGTGCGACGGCCGCAGAACCAACGGGCGGAGCCAAGATGTGCATGACGTAGTCATATCATACTATGCACCTCCGTGTACCGATGGCGTCGCGGACGCCTGCCCACCTAGACCGGACTGACAGTTACAATAAAAAAATATACAAAACAACAAAAAAAAATCATTGGCCGAAGCCTCACAATTAAAGGATATCCCATCGAAAGCCCCCCCCACCAAAGCACGCACCAAATCCCTTTCATTCATACT
The DNA here is from genome assembly GCA_949825065.1 of Odontocerum albicorne. Lineage (NCBI taxonomy): Eukaryota > Metazoa > Arthropoda > Insecta > Trichoptera > Odontoceridae > Odontocerum > Odontocerum albicorne. The sequence goes on from OX463841.1 coordinate 49,786,459, forward strand.
TCCCAGCAGCACTTCCCAAACCCCTGTAGCAACCCCACTCATTCCCTATCATGGAGCTGCCTTCCATTCAACCTATACGACCTCGTGCCAGGTGAGCGACCCTTGGCAGAACAGGATAAGGAATTGGTAAGGATGTATCCAATGTGACATCATGAGGAGGTGAGCGTCGACGCTCTATCAAAAGACGTGCATACAAACGCTATGCTATCAGCAAAAATTCACCACTCATTGTCCAGCACATGGTCTATTGAGCGCCACCATATTTTTTTCTTGGAACATGGAAACCTAATTTGGTAAAACTGAATTACCACAAGTGCCACGGCAGCTCTCGCGTCAATTCACCGTAATGGAGCCTTTATTCCACCTTGGCGATGTCTTTGACGCGAAATTTACCTGCCACTTTCCCCTTCAGGTCAGACAGTTCATATATTGTGTCGGAAATTTACCTTGTGACCACACACTTGACAAATCGGGGCGCTAATTTGTTGCTGAAATATCGCCCAGCGTTTGATTGGCTAGAATACCCTCTCCATACCACCTGTCCAACTCGGTGGTTTATAACCTAGGTGTAAACTACACCAAGCAGCGCTTAGCTTCCAGCCTGCCACAACCTATCTGTACTTTTAACCTAAAGGTTGTTCCCTTTGCCTTATACCATTAGTTATTGCAAAAAGTGCGAACAAAACGTTCTTCCGGCACGGCCCCTCTATTCGGAGAACGATCCATGATGGGGCAGGGTAGAGATTATGGCGAGAAGAAGAAAGGTGAACTCATCTTGCTATTCTCACAGTATCATTGAGGCATGAACAATCCTTCCCTAGGTGTTCGCATCACTCGCATTGGTTTACTCTAAACCACTTGACGAACACGTAATTAATGAGGAATTAAACCTCTCCTATACTAGTCTTCTGCGGATCATGGCGGGGATATTTATTCCTCATATACCTTTAACTAATAGTTTTCGATGACGCCACCTCAACGATGAAGTTTAAACAACTTGCCAACTTTATACTACGGCCAGCATCGTGAAAACATGCTCCGCTCCCGATGAAGGAGGTTAAACGAACATGTTGCTTCAATACTGCATGGTATACTCGCTCGCTTGTATACAGACATGCGCCCTAAGGTCTCTGATTTCCTGCCCGAGCACAATAAAGTTGTCACCACGCGTTATATATGTAGACGTTCTAAAAATCAGGGTGTGTAATACCCTTGCGATAGAAAAACAAATCAAAGTTTTTTCGCCCTTTGGTGACATACTTGTGCTAATTAATCAGCGATCTAGGTTTCTATTACTTCTGCGGTATCATGAAGCTTATGGCTGGCGAGCTTACCGCAAGGCTAGGCGTTGTTTCGAAAATTAAACTGAACTAACTACAATATACGGGTAATACGAGTAAAATTCTAACTTATTTACCATGCCGCTGGTTATGAAACTTCTACAATATTACTCTCTACTAGGAACCCTCCTGAGTTCGTCGCGGTACGTAAGATGACCTAGACATTTGCATGCGTCATCGCAAAATTCGGATTTGTATAACCCTGTAGTACGGCTTCCTAATACACGCACAGGCACAAACAATTATAGCCGTACGTCTAGAAGGCAACCTCAAAGGAACACAATACCAAATACAATACATAGGCACAAATACAATACAATACTAACAGAAATGAAATTATAAATATAATTAATGCAACAAAAAAAAATACAATTCAGGATAATAAGATGTATGCATGGCAGATAATCAGATACGGAAAAACACACAAGAATTATAACTCTCAAGCCTTTACCTGAGATCAATAAAGTCAATAATTAATTATCTCCAAGACTCTCAGTCCTGTTTGCATATTATTAAACCAACATGGTACAAAACCCTGGTCACCCTGATCGGCGAACACTTGTTCCATCATTCGTTGCATCTCAGCAGGAATGTTTTTTAAGCCAAATGGGGTGACCACAAACCGATATTGTCCCCGGCCCTCTACAAAGAGTGCCGTCTTACGTTTAGACTCTTTGCTTAATGGCATCAGCCAAAACTCATGGCTCAGATCTAAAGCAGTGAGGTAGCGCGTATCTCGAAGATTATCGAGAATTCGGTTGATGTTAGGTAACCGATAACAGTCCGTCGGCGTCACGGAATTTAGTTTGCGGGGTCCAATACGATTCGAGCAGAAGCATCCTTTTTCGGAACAATGGAGGCATTATTGAGCCATTAACTCCTACTCGAATGAGAAAACGATTCCGGCGTAAGCCCGGAACGCTTCAAGAAGGGAATACCGAGCACCAAGCAAGTATCTAAAGAAGGAACTACCTGGAATTCCACCAACACAGTTTGGTGATCATAATGTAAGGGCAACTGGATCGTACCCAGCACCCGATGTCCCTGACTATCAGCCGTGTGAACGACTCCCTCAGTAGTTCGCATAATAAACCGTAAGTCCTTAAAATTCTTATACAGATTACCACCTATTACGTTAATTGCTGCACCTGAATCTAGCAACGCCCTAAATGGTGAGCCCTGAATTTCACAATGAAGATAGGGTCTCTCATCCTTTGCATTTGAAATTTCTATGGCACTAATGTTACGGTTATTACTTCCTAATTCTATTGTTTTTGACCAACCCCCTAGTTCCGAATTACCTTGACCGGGTTGGTCCTCTATCTGTTTTTGGAATTAAACAAAACTCGGCGGCGGACGCGAAGTATCCGTCAGCAAAGTAAAAGGTCTAGAAGTCTCGGCACGACTCCTTACGCGATTACTTGGCGACTTATCCGGTTCCTTCTGGATAAGTGGTTTGTGCGGACAGTCGCGGGCAATATGATGCGGAAGATTGCACAAGAAACACCTCAACAAGGTCGGCCCTCTACCGATACCCTTCTGTGAGACGGATGACACACGTGCCCTTACCCTTGGCTGCATCTGCAGCGGCCGGGGTGATACCTCACCACTCCTGTTCATTTGTTCGAAAGAGGCACATACTCTTTCCATCTCTCGTACTGACGAAGGCCGCGTACTGACAAGGACTGAGCTAAACCTAACGTGAAGCCCTCTCTTGAACACCTGTAACAGCTCCACCTCCGTCAAGGCAGAGTCCAGTGTACTGTTTACCTCCAAAATTCGGGAGATATAATCGGTGGAAGATTCTTCGTGACCCTGCTTGGATGCCCAAATATCCAGCTTTCTATCTATCATAAAACTCTCCGATTCGAACCTCTCCAAAAAATGTGCCTTCAATGTAGCCCATCTCATAGGGTTCCTATACGTAATCCTGAAAAAGGTCAGGGCTCTGTCGCGCAAAAATTCAGGTAGGACGGGAGAGAGAGAGTCTACATCGAACCTACGTGCGTGTGCTATTTCCTCGAGCCTAACCAAAAACTGACGTACGCTACCCGAGCCATTAAACGGATCCACTGGCCACGATGAAAAATTGATATTTAATGGAGGTAATTGATTACCTCTAGTGCTAGGAGACGGCAACATTCCCAAGTCTCTTGAAGGGCAAGACCCGGTAAATGGCAAGGAAGAGTCCGAACGAGGGGCTGTCGCTCCGGAAACCAGTTCCATAGAAAATTCCGGGGCTCCTCGCAAATTAACATGTGCCTTAGACCTTTGAGGCAATATAACCTCTTCTGTAGGAGAGTGAACGAGGCCCCGATTGTAGCTCCATGCTTGCCGACGCAACCTGGGGAGTTTGTTACCCGGAGTGATTCCCCTTTCCATCAATTCCCCAATCAATCTCTCCTTAGTTGCACTCGTAATATTGTCAATAGGACTCATTGTGGACTTATCCTCAGCTAGCAAGGTGAGAGTTCTATCTGAAAGATTAGAAATCCCCAAGACTCTAGGCCACGCTGTTATTAATACGCGTTCCCAATCTCAGGAATAGCCTTCACCAGAAATTCCAATCGCATGTAATCGAAGAAAACAACTCTACCTTAAAGGCCTAAAATAGAATAATTCAATAAGTTCGATCACCCGGCCACGCTATTATAACACCGGTCTACTACTAATCTCGCCGACCAGATGTACGACAGCTAGTATTCGTCAAACTTAATTAGCGAAACAGCCGGACGGCTCTGAACGAATAATGTTATAGTTGGCAAACTTAGTGCTCTAAATATTCTATTTTTTGTTGATGATTTAAAAATCTTCAAAGCGATCCAAACTCCGGAATACGCCACTAACTCTATCCAACCGGAAAGAAAACGTAACGAATTATTCCTTGCCAATGCAACAAGGAACTTCTATCAGCTACTAAACACCCGGCCAATCACAAGAAACTATGGCGTTCCACTAGCTCTGCCTACCCGATTACCGGCCAAATTCGAGATTATACTCCTCGTAAAACTACGCTCAACTCGATTTTTTCTAATTTTAGAAAATAACTACCTACACTCGCACAGCTTTTATCAGCCGCACGTTATTAGTTGGTTATTATATTTTATTTAATTAATAAATAAAATCCTCAACTCATACACAAAATGACCGCCAAACAAAACGGTACTCGAATCAATTTCCGCCCGACCGACTTGACTGAAGTACAAAGCCTATGCTTTGTTGTTTTAACGGTCCTGAATTGCTTTCGATTCTTTACCGAGTTATACGCAGTTAATCAAAATAATATAACAAAATTATACACCGTATACAATACAACAATGCACAAAATTTCGAATAAAAACAGGAAGAAAAGAAAGAAGAAAACATAAAATTCAAATACACAGTACACAACAAAGCAATGCACAAGATATTCAAATCAAAAAAAGAAAAAAAAAAACATAAAACTCAAATACACAGTATACAATAAAGCAATGCACAAGATATTCAAATCGAAAAATGAAAAAAGAAGAAAAAAAACATAAAATTCCAATACACAGTACACAACACAGCAATGCACAAATTATTCTAGTACCAAAAGAAGAAAGAAAGGAAAAAAACATAAAAATACAAATTATACCGTCCAAGCCCGACGACGAACCTCTAGGCCCCGCGTTGAAAGGCGGCCAGTTTCAGACTTTTTGCCTTTTAATTAATTAAGTAGGATTACTAAAAGCCTGGATGTTACAATGTATGACTCTTACTCCGGTAGCTCAGTATAGGTAAAACAAGGCTCAATAAGATCTCAAGATGTCGTGGGAAGAGGTAGGCATTCGTCAGTGCTTGGGTAGGTATAAATACATAATGAAACACATATTTGCTGTTAATTGGTTATATATTTAATCCTGACGAGCTGATACTCCGTCAGGAAAATCAAATGGGCAGATTTCTCTCTGCTACTCCGCTAACCTTTCAGATGGACAGGCAGTCGAAGTAATTTATTATCACACAACAGTCCGTTGCGGAAATGTGTCAATTCTCAAAGATTAGATCTCGCCAATCTCTAGAATACTCAAATATCACCATAAAATGACAAGCAAAAGAGGATAAATAAGGTTGATCTTACTCCAATACAGGACAAAATGTATTATCCCAGATCCGCTTCAAGTGTATGACCAGGTCGACTCGTATATGGCCCTCTGACCTTATACTGTTACTACAGGGCCGCTGATGTGAAGAAATTCCCTCAGTGGTTGGCGACCGCCAATTCGTGCCGTAATACACCCACACGACTCAGTTCCTCCAAAATTTACCGGACAAATTGTATCAAATAAGAATGAACAATCAAATGTGAGAAAAGCTTGTTCAAGTTCGCGAACAGCGTCAAGACGAGAATGATGTTGACTTGATAACTTCGTGGCGAGAATGACTGTGGGGAGATCGCGGTTCCTTTATTTAAGGGATCTCCCCAAGCTCCGCCATTTTGGAACTCTTTAGAAAGTTGCTCGCGACCGTTAAAAAAAATCATAAATCTTTTTTGCCAATGAATAGTATATTTTAACTTTCGCAGCGTAATTAAGTCGAGAATCCCTTTTGTATGACATCCGGTAACCCTAAAGGCGACACTTAAAATTGCTTAAGGGACACTAGTCACTTCTTTTGAAATGTATCTCGAGTGAAGTGTTTTTTTGTCTTCTTACCGTGGAATCCATATTTAACTATGTCCGCAATAAATTAAGCGCGACGTATTTCTTTAGAAAGGAGAAGAGAAATTTTTGACCCCTTTTTTTTTCTTTCTCGCATAACAATCGCGGTCATAAAAGCGCATACACCCTCTGAAATATATCTTGCGCAAAGTTTTATTTCTTTTCTTAGTAACAATAGTTATCTGGGACTGCAATAAATCAGATCGTAGGACGGAACACTAATTACCGATCCTCATAAAGTGTCGTGTATTTCTATACAAATGGGAAGACAAAGCCAGCCAGTCGAGGCAGTCAAGTTTGAAACAATAGGAAGCAATCCTTCTCGAAAATGACGCAAGATCTCCCTTTGACTGCTCTGGTTCACTATTTTTAATGGTTATTTTTTTAACTACAATAAACTAATTGGTCGGCCGTACCCAAGTCCTGACAATAGCGCCGTTTAGAGCAATATCAAGGTTCTTACAAGTTACACAATTCTAGAAATATTTACCTTTTTATATATTTTAATATAATTTCTCAATTTACCACGTGTAAATAATATAGTGTAAATGAAATTATAGGAACCAAATATGACATACACATCTTTGATGAGGTGCGTTGTCGTCCCTTTTGGTTCCAGTTAATGTAGCGCTGTAGGAAATCGACTCCGGCCATTGGGCCTGAAGTCGACTAGTAAGAGCGCATAACTACGAGTATTATCTCATTTTTATATATATACGACTGATACCACGCCGGCCACGACCAATGCATAGTCAGGCAATGTTATACTTAAAATTTGACACCTTTACCCTCATTAGCATTGGTGGTATGTCAACCAGAGCCATCAGAAGACGTGTTGTTTCGTCATATTTATTTATTTCAATCAACGGTCCAATGCACCTTACAAAAATTCAAACAGTATTATACAAAAGTGAGTGTTTCATTCATTACAAAGAAAAAAAATTACAATAAAGTCAAATAAAAATACACATTAACACAATAAAACAATTAAAAAAACACATTAGTAAACAAGTCAAAAGGGTTTCAAAAATATAAAAATTTAATAATATACACAGTTATATATGTGATATGGGACCGTCTCGAGTCAGACTGCCCGCACCTCATCACATCGAGCGCCGCTCATGACATTCACGCGGAAGGAAAAGTACGAAACAAATTTAACATTTTATAAATTCTACAATTAGAATTCTTTAATAGCTCAGCAAATTGAGGTAAAATATATCGGCAATCTCAGCAAATTGATTGACCAAAATATAAATTCTCTATATAGGTAGGGGAATTTTGTTGATAATTAGAGGTACTTAGTAAACAAGTCAAAAGGGTTTCAAAAATATAAAAATTTAATAATATACACAGTTATATATGTGATATGGGACCGTCTCGAGTCAGACTGCCCGCACCTCATCACATCGAGCGCCGCTCTTGACATTCACGCGGAAAGAAAAGTACGAAACAAATTTTACATTTTATAAATTCTACAATCAGAATTCTTTAATAGCTCAGCAAATTGAGGTAAAATATATCGGCAATCTCAGCAAATTGATTGACCAAAATATAAATTCTCTATATAGGTAGGGGAATTTTGTTGATAATTAGAGGTACTTAGTTTACAGTAAAAAAAATAGCCCTATAGTGAGAAAATGACCTTTGAGTGTACTTATAAGACACTTATAGGGAAAAGCTAAGCAATTTAGTACAATTTAAGTGACAGCTGATGATTTAGTACAATTTAAGTGACAGCTGATGATTTAGTACAATTTAAGTGACAGTTGATGATTTAGTACAATTTAAGTGACAGTTGATGATTTAGTACAATTGAAGTGACAGTTGATGATTTTATGTAAAACAAGTTGATTATACAGTATTTTTATTTAGCTCAGATATAAGAAATTGAATGTTCGTTTAAGGTATTATAGTTATAATTAATGTAAATTGAAGGAATTCTCAATTGAAAATTCATAAAACTTAAAAAATTAAGCTGCACTCTTTCATACGTGCTTACATGAACATCATATACGAGTATGGCAAATAATATCCTAAAATGTTATTTAAATAATATTTAAAAATCGCGCGGTCATCCAATTTCTTTGAAAAAAAAAGGGGAAAAGCCCGACAAAGAAATTAAACGTCTACAGAGAACACTCTCCATGGTGAACAATCCCTCCATATATGCTCTAACTTTATAAGATCGGAATATTTTAGATCTAAGTGGTATATAAAGATACCTTATATTCCAAATATCCGCTTTTGGATATTAGCGTACCAGTAAATATCCCAAAGCGAAACACAACGATGCCAAGATTCGTGTTAAATTTTATTTAAAAGCTAAGTTACTATCTGAGAATAATCAGATATGAGTTATACCTTTTTTATTAACATACTTTAATTGACACGTAGATTTTTACGAATCAAGAGATACTTCAAAAGATGTACATGAAATAACAAATAAATAAAACATACGAATATACTTCAAATGAGAGAGATAAAAAATATTATGAAAAAAAAGTTTAAGGCAGAATAGGAAACAACAAAATAACTTATCAAGAGAATATAAAGTACAGTGAAACCATTATAGATTTTCCGATAAGTGTTAAGTAGTAGCATATTTAGGTGTTTTTTTATTTCTCGGATAGATGTCGTTTGGACAAAATGTTCGTAGCTTCATTCCAGACACGCTGAATGTATATTATTATGATATATAATAGTTAAAAAAAATCGGATATTGTTGACCCAATTTACTGGAGCGTTTTTTTGGCATTATTTTGTTGACAAAAATGTTTCGGCACTTTATGATTTTTTATTACAGCAATGAATAAAAAATGCAATTCAAACAAAAATAAATGTATTATTTATAGTTAAGGCATTTACATTGTGGAAGTTTAAAGACATTGTAATTTCTAGGCTTTCACCTGTGCTACCCTGAAGATTAGGTGAAAGCCTTGAAACCGGTGGGGCTATACCGTTACAAAAAGTGGAATGAACAGTGTTTGATAAAACAAATTACAAAAAGAAATGTATTGTATACGGCAACGATAGTGTGTGTTAAATGCTGTTTAATAAAAATCTTTAATAGTGGTACTACACACGAAGATGACATCCGCTTTGGAAGGCCGATTATCATTGACGACAATTACATGAAGGCTTTGATCGAAAAAAAAACCAGCGTTCTACGACATAAGATATTGCTGAAATACTGAACCTGTAGAAAATATCGTCTACGAGCATTTGTGCTAATTTTGAATTTGACCTAAAAATACTAAATTATTTTCCAGGCAACCGAATACATTTAGTAGGCAATATTTTTCAATTAACATAACATATTTAAAACCTTTAATTAAACCTTATTTATGGGCCAAACTTGTTCATATATTGTACGTACAAAAAATTCAAAATCATGTAAAAACAATTAAAGCCGTAATTTAAATCAAATTAAAATTTTATCGGTCCTATCTAAAGTATTCGCACGGCTATTTCCAAAAGGAAAATTGAAGAAATTTCTAATAAAAGACTAAGTAAACATTCTTCAATCGTTTTTCAATAGTTGAACGGCCAGCCAATAGGAATATATTGAAATAATAACATGGAAAGTTTAAGGGTGAGTAGTCTCCGAAAGCGTTCAAGTAATGGACACTATTTTTAACTTAACTGAAGGGTAAAAATAGTGCTGCTTGGAGTGTCACACGCTAAGGTACAATAGTTCAAGTTAAACGGTCAACATACTATAGACACTTTGAAGTTAGACAATTTTTGAATATTAATAGATATTTATCTGTTATTTAGATAGTATTTTCTCAGATGGCGGAAGTAACGAGGGATATCGATCGACCCGTAGTGATATAAAACAAAGTCAATGGGGCACTAAAACATTTGTGATATGTTCGAAACGGACAGTAATACAATCTGCTAAGATGATTGTCCACAACAGTATTTTAGTATCAACTTTGATACATGGGAGTGAAAGTTTATGAGTTGAAGAGCTTAGGCTGAAAAACATCTGATGTCCTTGCGGCCGGGTGCACCCTACTATTGGTAGGGGCGTGTCTTGGCTGGGAGGGTGTTGTGGGATGAGCCTAGATATTTTTGTAGCTTCTCTCTTTTTAATGTGTTTTCTTTTCCTTTGCTTTAGCATGTGTGTATGATTGCGGGATATATACGAGTATTCGAAAACAATTTTTTTTCCGTTGAACATTTTATTTTACTAACTAATTATTTAGTATTATTAATTATTTTGCTATATTATTTACATCTACAAGGATGTGATCTGATAAAACATCTAATGTCCTCGCGACCGGGCTCGCCCTCTATTAGTGGGGTGTATTTCGACTAGGTGGATACTATAAGATGAACCCAGATCTTTTGATAGCTTGTCTATCAAATGTATTTTTTTCAATTTCCTTGAAATATACTATTTGAAATATACTATAGTATATGAAATATACTGAAATTTCCTTGAAATATACTATATGAAATAAACTGAAATATACTATTATACATATATAGTAATTTCAGGATAGATGTATAAATGTATATACTATAATGATATTAATAAACCTATATTTATTTATTAAAAATGTAATATGATTGAGTAATACACATCGGGCTTAAGAAAGAGACTGTCGGACATAATCGGCTAACTTCGGCTTTGTAGAGCGTTGTCTCTGTCATTCATACACGTGTTCTGTCGCGATTTGTCGGTCGTTGTCAAGCGTTCTAGGAACAGAGACGACGCTCTACAAAGCTGAAGTTAGCCGATTATAGCCGAAAGTCTCTTTCATAATCCCGATGTGTATTACTTTCCGCCGGGTACTGTATAATAGATCCATTTTCAAAATAACGCAAGCAATTTGGGTAAATATCGGTCAATAAAATGTGCTAAACTGTTTGTAATAATATACATTCATCATGTTTGGAATGAGACTACCAACAAAAATTGTGTCTTAATGATATATTTTTCGAGATATACAAAACTATTTTACGGATGTACCTTTTGTACATGTTATATAGCTTGTACTGGCTTCCTTGTGGTCACACTGGCCCGGCCTAACAAATAGTATGTCTAAAAACATTCACACATCGCATATCGATCAAACACAAAGGCATTATTTTCTATTGTTACCTCTTATCTAATTGTGATATTGACATGGAACTTTTGTCAAGAGTTTACGAATATGTTTTGAATATTGTATCAAACGTTTTATAATCTTTAAACCGCAGATTTCAAGAATTGAGTTGGACTGTGGTCTATTGTTGGCTGTGATGAGTTTTACAAAGTTGTCAGATAGAAGAAAAATATATAAAAATGCTTACATATCAATGTTGTATTCCGTTTGTTGTTATTTTAATTATTTTTTTTAATGATAAGGGTTATTTGATCTTCTACAACTTAAGATTGAAGACAAGCTATTCACAAATTCTTCGGTCATGTATCACACAAAGGAGATGAGAATTCGGAAAGAATCGTGCTAACAGGTAATGTGTAGTGACGAAGAAGTAGAGGTAGACCAAAAATACGATGGACTGACCAAAGACAGGAACGTTACAGGGGTCCTCTGTGACGACAACACTCAAAATAGGGAGAGATTGTGTCTGTGTTCTACACGTGATGTAAATGTCAAATGCCAGCACATTATATTCATTTGCATTATTTTATTATAATTATAAAGTATACTTGATGTGATTAATTAAAATCTAACTGTATTTTTTCTTTATTGCTGGGCTAATTCCAGTGGCTTATAACATACACATACGTGTATATACGCGCTACGCATGGATGTGCGTTATTATTCAAATAATATGAGGTCACACGTAGAGTTTAAGGATTTATTGCTGAAGAGTTGAACCTTCCAATTTCAACCTTTTATTTGGTGATGAATTTCTGGAGATATAAACATTTTGATTTTTTATTATTGTACAATTATTTATGTCAGGCACTGCTTAAGATGTATAAAAGACTATAGAGATGGTAAATTATTTATTGAAAGAAGAGTTGTATCAGGCTATATTGTGGAATGAATGTTTTGGTCTGTCTGGAGTGATGAAGTGTGAGCAATTTGATTTCGCGTGATGTATACATATGTAATTGAGTGTCACTGTTTGTCAGGTTGATGAGAATGTGCAACAGGGTATTATGTAATAAAAAATCGGAAAGTAATAATAATAATAATCTGGAACCCAGATTTTTTTAAATATGATATCAGTCTGGTTAACACTTAGGGCCTATAAAAACAGCTTTCTGGTTGGTTGGAAGAGATTGCCACATGGTAATAAACTCGCCAGGTTAAAAAAAAACGTATCGATTTATTTTTTCGTGCTATATGTTCTCAGTAAGATACAGGCAAAAGCCTGGTTTACTGGGGACACGACAAATGAAAAGGCAACAAACCCAGATCCATTAAAATTGTGTGTCCAAATTAAATTACGTGTTGTTTTTTCACGAATTATGTATATTTCTTGTCATGTGTAAAATAAATTAAATTAAATTTAAAAAAAATAAAGTGAATGGTGCGTTATACAATAAATTAATCCACCAGAATATTTCAAGAGAAACGAAGTTGGCTGCTCATAATGGATATGCAAACGAAATTAAGATGTGACCAAAAAGTGATGAAAATAAGAAAAAAATCTGTAGAATGAAAGCATTGCGTAGAATTTATGAAAATACGAGTACAATGAACAATAAAATAGGAATTGAGAAAATAAGAAAAGAATATGAATTTAAAAAAGATTTTTTAACCTGGTGAGTTTATTGCCATGTGGCAATCTCTTCCAACCAACCAGAAAGATGTTTTTATAGGCCCTAAGTGTAAACCAGACTGAAATCATATTTTTAAAAAATCTGGGTTCCAGCGGGGATCGAACCCGCAACCTCCGGATCGGCAGACAAGTGTCTTACCGCCAGGCCACGGAGGTCGTCATTAATATGGTTTGGCTTCGTAGAAAGAATGAATGTTGAAATGTTTACAAAAAAACATACAATATTTACAATTAGTATATAAGGTACGAGAAATTTGGGAATACCTAGAAAAACGTGGTACAGTCAAATAAATCAAATTCCGAAAGAGGGAACAATGAAAAGCTTTTATAATAGAACCATGTCCATGACGAGATGTATGGACATGACAGAATTAAAAGATGTGGGACTGAGTAAAATAAAGTTGAGATCAGTTCTTTCTGCCGACCTGAATAAGGACAAGGCGTGATGGTGATGATAATTTATGTTATAACTTCTTTAATCTTTGCTCTATTATTATCTATAAATATCTGTTTGAAAAAAGCTATAACATAAATACTTATATTTAAACACTAAAAAGTATTTGTATGTATGTATCTCCAGAGATAAAAAAAGTAAAGGTTGAAAAAAAAAACAAAATCTGCAGTTACGTCGTAAGGAAGAGATAGTATCATATTATTTGACAATTAACATACAAGAGCTATATTTGTAACTTGCTTCATTTACTTTTGTCTGGTTGGTTGGAAAAGATTGCCGCCTGGCAATAAGCCCGCCAGATTGTATTGCAATAAAAGTGTTAAATAAATAAATACAAGAGCTTTAGATAAATTAGATTTAAGTTATACGATACGATCGTGCAACTTAATTTTTGCACGACAAAAAATAAGGTAACATAATTGTGCATAACGTCGATCAACAAATTTCAGTTTAATGTTCCCCGTCAATACTTCAATTATCAGTGCCTTATTCTTAAACAGAACCCTTGTGAGCATCCCCCACTCGCACTCGAATAAATTGAAACCGACGAAAATAAGTTAAAAAATACTTAACTAATTAATATAATAACATAGTAGTTGACTATTTAATTTTATAATTAATGCTTTAACAAAGTTATTCGTGATTAAATATTCAATAGTGGAAAAATTTATTGACTTATTAGTAAATTTTCTAATTAGTGTAATAGCTAAATAATTTAATATAAAAAATAATTAGTGAACTTACAACGTAATTTATTATTAAATATTCTATTTATTAGAATACGTTATTTATTATTTAATATTCCTTAATGGGATAATAAAGTAATGTATTGTTTTATATTCCTTAGTGGGATAGTAAAGTAATGTATTGTTTTATATTCGTTAGTGGGATACTAAAGTAATGTATTGTTTTATATTCATTAGTGGGATAAATTTATTATTATATCGTCGTTGTTCTGCGAAAAGCATTTAAGTCCAAATATTGAGTTTTGAGATAAATGCAATTTAAATTTCGGTAGGCGATGCAAAATCAAGTTTAAAAAAAAACAAACAGATGTTATTTAAAGACAGTTTATTTATTTATAAGAATTACTACAAAAAAATGAGTAACTTAAAAATATATTACCTGAAAATTAAAAATACGGACACCTGTTTTGGACTTAATCCTTTCTTGGTGAAAACAACTGTAAAAAGGTGAAACAATTCTAAAATATTGTTTTTTTCTATTGGGTGTTAACATAAGTTGTGTCCGTTTTTTTCTAAATGAAGAGAACACAACAAAAAAAACATTACAAAAAATTTGTCAATAATGTATTATCCTTCATTATTTCACAACAAATTAGTCAATAATGTATTCTCCTTCATTATTTACGCTTCTTTCCAACGTTCTACAAGTTTTTCAATGCCTGTGCGATAAAAACCATCCGATCTTGACTCGAGGAATTCGTCCAACCATGTCCGCAATTCGACGTCATTATTGAAGGAAAAACCATCGACAAGCTGTCCTTTCATTCATAGCCTCTTTACCGTACACTTCGCAAATATCGCGAGCAGCTTTGGCAGCTTTATTCCCTGGATTGAACGCGAACAGAAGGAGGTGTCGAAAATGATCACTTTCGTCTACTTGACATTCCATTTTGAAGGCTTGTAATCAAATAAAATAATATATGTAACGTAAAAGCAAACACAATATCCTGTAGAGCAGAAAATTTTCTTTCGAATGACGTATAACCTTTATCATTTTGTTTTACTTTTGGTGCTCATTTTTAAATTTGTAAAAAAACGGACACAACTTATGTTAACACCTAATATATTGTTTTATTATTTATTCCTCTGACTTGATGTGTCGTGGTTTATTAAGTCATGAACTCTTGTGCTGGTTGGCAGGGATTAATACCAACTGTGGAATTGCTTCGGGATGGTATGTTTTTTTATCTTTACATAACAGCGAAACAATATAACAATTGGACATAAATGGTTTTTCTATGTGTAGATATTTTTATTTTAAGTAAAATGGCATCAAAAAGTCATTTTAAGCAAAAATGGACTTGAATGCTTTTCGCAGAACAACGACGATATATTCATTAGTGGGATAAAAAAGTAATGAATTATTTTATATTCATTAGTGGGATAACAATGTAATGTATTATTTTATTTTCATTAGTGGGATATTAATATTATGATTTTTTTTATATTCATTCACATATTTCGCCACTTCCACATTCATACACCTTCTTATATTTATTTCTTTTAAAATATCATTCCCTTGATCCAACCATACTTTCCCTGGTCTTCCTCTACTACACTTTCCATTCATATATACACTATATTTGTTTTGTTAGTTATTCTTCATTGATTCTTTCCACATGCCCAAACCATCATAGAGGGATCTTCCTCATGATTTGACTCCTATGATATATCTGATTTACTATATTGCCTTCTTTCTAAAACACAGAAAAATAATACAATACATTCAATTTCATACTTTTAGACGTTATACAATAAAAATCTCGAAATCTTAAGTTAAATCGGTTCCACCACACGCTGTTATTAGGGAGGAAATAATTCTACGTTCATCACGATCTATATTGAAATAATTCTCCGTTCAACACGATCTACGAGTATATTGAAATAATTCTCCGTTCAACACGATCTACTCGTTTATTGAAATATTGAAATAATTATCCGTTCAACACGATCTATATTGAAATAATTCTCCGTTAAACACGATCTATATTGAAATCTTACTTATTTTTCATGAGACATGACGAAGAACAAAAGTAATTACTCCTTTAGTGGCGACACACCCGAGTGTGAAAAGGATAGTAGCGACATCACAAGATAAGGAAAATTACCTCATTCGAATACTTATAAAGCGGCTTAAGATTTGAGTTTAAATAACGCAGTAAGTTTACTGTCCATGCAGTGGGACTCAGAAATCAGTTACAAACCAATATAAGACTCGCTCCGTCCTTGGCATGCTTTAAAGCGACTGAAAAAACTCTTAATTTCCAGTCAGTAAAATAACGTGTTTCATTCCTAATTTTTCTTTTCCTTTCCTCCCCACCATCCCTTCCTTTCCTTTTGATTGATGATATCTCACTTTATATGAAAAATAATGTTCGGGTGATTGTCCGTCTTCGTGGGGTTCGTGGGCATATGCTCACATATGTGTTTATGGATTTCGTGGGGATGGATAATCATTTGAATGATTTATGCGACCACATAACTCGCTTCATTTACTTTTGTCTAGTTGGTTGTAAGAGATTGCCGCCTGTCAATAATACCGCCAGATTGTATTTGCAATAAAAGTGTTAAATAATTATTTTTTTAAAATAAGTTGTCAGTACTTTTGCAGAAAACATCGAAAGCAACAAAATTATCATTTGACGCCACAAATAGAACTTACGACAGTCTTGCATTAGATATGCGACATTTTGTATAAAAATAATTTTAATTTCACACCTCTTTGTGCCCGAATACGTTGAACGTTGCATGTCGCGTGAGTTTCAGCATTTTTCAGCCCGCCTCGAATATTCCCACGCCGTGCTACGTAGTACTTCCTTTGCCCATTAACCTTGAATTCTTCCGCGTCGCGTCGCATCATCATTTTTTTATAAAACTAACCCTTCGACATTAGGATAGAGCCTACATAGTCCTCGATAGGAAAGTAGAAGTTCCATGCCATTATACGTCGGATTACCTTTGGCCCGATTGGCCACTCTGACCATGGGGATATCAGGGATAGTTTACATCACGCCACTTCCCTGTTAGGGTAGGTGGAAAACAAAGCGTCAGACTTTCCTATCGTGACATACATAATTCACCTTTTTCACATCCGACATCTCCTCATACTGCGCCTATGATTTATCCTGCTTCCTACTTTTCCTTCTTTCAAAATATGATTAACTTGAACCAACAAAACCTTCCTTGGTCTTTCTCTACCATGTCTTCCACTCACATTCACATTGTATATTTGTTTTGTTAGTCTATTTTCATTCATTCGTTCCACGTGTCAATCACAGAGTGCCGTATTTCTAACTTACTCAACACATTAAGTTTACATTCATCCCATATCACATTATTCCGTATTCTGTCATAAATTGTCACCACATGTATAGGTATTATTCTAAGTGCACGCATTTTAATAGGATTATTCCGATTCTATTCCGTATTTTTCCACGTCCACGGTGCACTATTGTACATCAAAGATAGTACTAAAATATTATTATGGACTGTCATTTTAGCAGAATTTGATACTGTCCGGTTCGAGTATATATCGTCGTCATACAAGAGAAAGTGACCAAGTGCATTTTTCGCGAAAACGTGATTAATGACTATCTGACACCTTACTAACATAATGGTGGCCTGGAAGAAATAGCCCAGCAAGAATTTGGAAGAATAATAATAATATCTTGACTTGTTTAAAATGACTATCTGCATTGATGTTTATTTTTTTACAAGCCAAATTGTATGAAAATTTTCAAAAATATTATTTCTTTATTTTGAAAGCAATGAACAATTCTATACACCCAAAAAAATCACAAATGTGAATACGTTTGTTTAAAAAAAATATTTAAAACAAAAGTCTAAAAATGGTTAAATGGCTCACCTGAACATTTTGCATTTTGTTAGTTGGTCACTTTCTCTTGTATGACGACGATATATTTTTTAATTCGTCATTGACTTTGTTTCCTATTACCAGATACCGTTCGATATGCCTCATAACTCTTTCATCATCTGAGAGAATAATATTTAAATAGCAGAATTCCTCAAATTGCACAAATGTTTAATTGTTCACCTAGATATCGCATTTATTTTTCCTTTAACACTTTGCAATTACCATTACTTTAGATTTAGCAACATTCATTAACAAATCTCTTCCTCTTCGTATCTTCTAAACAATTTACTTATCAAACTCTGCAATTCATATTCACCCTCTGCCAACATCGCCATGTCATCAGCATCCGGCAATCCGCATACATCCCCATTCGACATTTGTACGCAACTCATTTTAATTTGTAATGTAATAAAATTCCCGATCTATTAATAACGAATTTCCGTCAAAAAAATAAGTAATGTTTGACATTTCAGCAAGTCACCAAAGGGTTGTGAGAGAGGAGTGACCGCGGCTCGATAAGCGATTGGGCTTGCCGCGCAAATATGGGCGCGGGGCGGCATCAGGCCCGTGGGCCGGCCCTGCCAACAGAGGGCCACCACTCATTCATATCTTTATTTTATTATTCCCACTTTCAATTAACAATACAGCGATGTTTCATGTCAACGCCTACAATTATCACCAGTAAAATACTGAAACACTTGGAATAACCTTGGAATTTTTTTTTAAATAATTATGAACACAGCAGAAGTCAAAAGAGTTAAAATAAATATTTGTAAGAAAAAAAAAACAATATTTTCGATTACTTTTGACACTAAGTATCTTTAGTGACAAAGATATTAAGTGTCAAAAGGAAATGTAGTGAAAAAAATGTGTTGTGGAAAAAGAGTTTTAGTGCAAAAGGATCTTAAGTTAAAAAAAAACAATGTTTAGTGGATGAACGATTTTAGTGAAAAAATAATGTTTATGACAAAAAGATTTTAAGTGAAAAAAAATATCTTTAGTGGTAAAAATGTATTTAGTGAAAAAAAAACGATGTGACGAAGAAAAAAATATTTTTAGCGCAAAAAGATATTTAGTGATAAAAATATATTTTATGATAAAAGGATATTTAGTGGAAAAAATTATCTTTAATAATAAAATGATATTTAAAATGAACAATGGATCTCTAGGGAGCAAAATAACCTTTGGGGGAGGGGGGGATATGTTTAGTGGAAAGGAAAGGAGGCGACTCAAGGATTTTCATTAAAAAAAAAACCTTAAAGGATAAAAATATATATTTAATGATAAAAGGATATTTAGTGGTAAAAAAGATCTTTGGTGGTGAAAAAATTAACTTTGTTTTTTTATTATTTATTCGTAAGTTATATATTCGTATTCCCCTCGACATATCCCAACTGGTGGTGCAGACATGTTGAAGAGCGTGACTGAAATACAACATTATCTTCTGTACCATTGATCGAGCCTTCTGGTTTGAAATCACTGGAGTAGGCAAGAAATACGCAGTTCTTCCAATCATGCGTTCGAAATACCACCGCACCTGGACACTGTAACACTTGATTTTTTTTTTAGCAAATGTGAGTATTGTAACCAGATTAACTCGAACGAAATTGAGATTTTTATTGGTATCATCTGGAATCGATCTCGAAACCTCCGTATGGAAGACAACCGTCTTACCAACTAGACCACGGAGGTCGTCAAATGTATAAAAACATTACTACATAGTTAAACATATTCTCTCGCGCTTTTATGTAATTAATTTAGTGGTTACATCTATGTTATGTTTTTTTACTTTCGTAAACGGCGTACACCTTTGTTAGTCTGCTTAGTCATTCTTTCGTCGCACATTATCTTTATTCGAATGTAAACAAGACATTTTAAATCAACAATTTAATTTATTTTTAGATTTTAACTTATCTGTATAAAGATATAAAATTTTATTTGTATGTAAATATTTTCTTAACGCGTTAGAAAATGCAATGACTTTAAGACTAGTTACTGTCATATTTCATGTTATATTTTTACGTTTTTAATAGAAACAAGTTAATACTGCGGAGAAGGTGAATTTTTAATTTGGAATTGATTATTATATTTCATATAGAATAAATAAATAACACAACTTGTTTTAAGATTAGTTAGTTCTAAGAATTGTTATCTAGTTATAAATTAGTATGTAGGTGTTAGCACTATTTACTCGTATAAGAAATTAAATATTTAGATTATTAAAAATAAAAATGACTTGTAGGAAATAAAAATTAAGTTAGCTTATAGTTTTTTTTTTCAAATAGGCAATCCACCCATACTAGGATGCTTTGGGCCACCAAATTAAAGACATTATGAAAGTATATGAGTCAATATCATAAGGGGTGTATCTTGGCCGAGGGGATGTTATTAGATGAGCCCAGACATTTTGATAGCTTCTGTTTTTAATATATTCTCTGCAATTTATGTGTTTTTGAAGTGTTATTTAAATATATTACGTACATAATATGTTGCTATCAATAAACCTATATTTATTTATTTATTTGAAACCAATTTTAAATAATTACAATTTTAAATAATTCAAAGTTTCAACTGATTAAGCTTCAAAAAATTTGCGATCGATCTATAAATGGAAAAAAATCATGGAAGAAAGAAGAAACGCAACATTCGTTGGACGCGCAAAGATATTGTTTTTAGTATATCAAATCTATCTCGCAAAGGACAACCGAAAAGTACACGGTCTATAGTTTATCATCCAGACCAAACTCGCAGCCGGGACTCTCCACAATACACTTTCTGTAAAGGTGGCTAGCAACAACGCAGTGGCCCGTCCGCATACGACAAATGACACACACTTCCATCTTATTTATTTTTATAATATTTAACTATGGTTTCAAAGGGATAGATTTTTGGATTGATTTATATCTAGAGCGCTTATTTACATCAGGTATATCCCAAACCCAACGCCCATCGGTGCCAAGTATCATGCTTAATTTTATTCAAAAGATCAGTTACTAGTAGAGAAAGATCAGATAGAGGACAGCCGAAAAAACATACTTCCTTTGCTAAGGAATCAACACTTCATTACCAGTGATACCAATATGCGAAGAATCCAAGCTAGAGAAATACCAATATTCTTTGACATTAATTGGAATAACTTGGCTTTGATTGAGCAAATAGTTTCTTTGAATGAGTTAGTCAAACAATTATCTGAAATTGAATGAAGAACACTTAGGGAATCGGAGATGATGACAAACAATTATCTGAAATTGAATGAAGAACACTTAGGGAATAGGAGATGATAACAAACAATTATCTGAAATTGAATGAAGAACACTTAGGGAATAGGAGATGATAACAAACAATTATCTGAAATTGAATGAAGAACACTTAGAGAATAGGAGATGATAACAAACAATTATCTGAAATTGAATGAAGAACACTTAGGGAATCGGAGATGATAACAATTTAAAAAAAAAATAAGTACTCGACAAAACCAAGAGCCTCTTTTATTGCCATTCATTCAGTCGTAAAAACTGAAGAGTAAGGAGGAAGTTTAAAAAGTGGTTTTGTGTCTGTTTCCGGGATGTATACTGCTGCCCCACAAGATAAATGTTCTGATAAATGTAATATAAAGATATGTATAAATATGCAAAAAAATAATAGTTCATAGTCATAATGTATAAATTAGATTAGTCCTTTAGTTCTTTAGTAATACTCGTACATTTGTGTATCGGTATAGCCTTTGGCAAATGTACGTATTATAGATTACTTTTTAGGAACGTTCAAATACGGAACTGGCGAGACAAGCGTGGTGCGTTCTCTCTCTAGTATGGAATGCGGTCCGCTCGGCTATGGGTTGAATGGCCGGCGTGTGAACTTCGGACTTGTTTATATAAATTTGTCGAGGAATGCAAAGGTCACTTCATCGGTCATTGACCGTATGTATGAACGCCCACAGTATTCCGAGTGTGCGACTGAATGTGCGACGACCGCCACAACTTTATCAAACTGAAAATTTAAAAAAACATATTTCGTTTAACCTAACATGATTCTGTATCGTTTAACCTAATATAAATGTATCATATTTTTGTGGATATATCATAGATGCCATACGAATATCAAATGGGGATGTAAACGGATTGCGGTGTGCTGATGGACATGGTTATATTAGCGAAAAATGAGGATGAATTACAGAGTTTGATAAGTAAGTTGTGTGAGATATGCGAAGAAAAAACTGAGAATGAATGTTTCGAAATCATCCAAAATCATCGTGATAGAAAAGTGGGAAAGGATAAGTAAATGTGACATATGGGTGAATAAAGAAATAATAGAGCAAGTTGAGGAATGTTGCTGTGAGGGTATTCTCTCAGATGGTGGAAGAATTAAGAAGAATATCAAACGGTATGTAGGGATAGGACACAGAGTCAATTAAGCACTAAAATGTATACACTCGAATCGGATGGAATTAAAATTTACTAAGATGATACTCAACAACAGTATTCTAATACCAATTATGATATATGGAAGACATGTGTACGTGAAAAAACTGAAAGAAACCGAATAAATGCTGTAGAAATGTGTGCACTGATAATAATATATGGAGTGACAATGTATGACTAAGGATGTATGTGAAATTAAGGCTGATGTATTAAATAAAATGCACTCTGGGATGGTTGGAATATACATATATGTAAGGAGTGAATGAAGAAAGAGTAACAAAACAATTATGAAGTGCAAGTGATAATGGGAGGCCTTGTAGAAGAAGCATAAAGAAAGTATGGTTGGATAAAGTGAACGAACGTCAGGCGCTCTGTCCTTTATGCCTACTCCGACAGGGAAACCGAGTGATTGTATGTATGTTGTATGGACATATATGGAGGAAATTTTTACAACGATAAGAATAATTAATAAATTGATGACATTAGTTGTAAACACAAAACAGTAAAACAACGAGATTTCGTTTTCAATCATTTTTAGCACTGAAACCATCTGAAATTTCATGCAGCTGAAATATATACCTATTGAGCTGAAAATCAGACCAACTTAATTATCGTATTTCCTCACTAGATTTTGTTACAGTAATTACTATTGTGCTGGGCCCATTTCACGCTTTTATTTTTGGCAGGCGTTAGCACAATGTCTGAATTTCATTTCAGCTGGCCATTATCTCAATAAATTTGTTAGCTGAAACCATAAACGTTCTATTTTGATAAACAATTTGAATAGTTTTTCACCAATGCCCTCCAGATGTCCCTTCTCCGTCAAAACACACAAACTTGTATATAAATATATAATATTATTTATGAATTTAGTTAATATAAATTTTTTAAAACTACGTTTTAGGGAACATTTAAAAATTAAAAATTAAAGTCGCAGGTCTGTTATTGATTTATTTACTGACAATTGTTTCATCGAATACGGCACCAAAAATAACTTTAATTCACGATGGTAAAAATATTTGTTCTGTATCGTAAAATCCATTCAACAAGATCATTCCGTGCGCAAGTGGTGATCCTCCTCGTGAATACGGCACTGAAAACAACCTTGATTCACGATGGCGAAAATAATTGTTCGGTATATTAAACAAAAGTTGTCAATCAATAAAAAGTTTGTTATTTTTCCTGTTAGCATTTGTATATGTACGAGTATTAACATACACGTTGATCTCTTTTAAATCTTAGGGAGTGATAGCCAAGCATACCGATTAAAAATTGTAGGATAAAGCAATGTGCAAAATCCATACTATTTGCAATATACTCGTATGATAGTTATCGCTGATATACATTTGACTTTTTTCTAAACATAATCGACACTTATGCCTTTGATATTCATGTTTACGTCCAAAATTGAGTAATATTATATTACGAGTATTATACTATTATTATACTGTTATTATATTATATAAAATAAACCGTGATTAGAATCTCAACAATCTATTTTAATGTCACCATAAATTATAAAATTAGTAAAAAATAGATTGTAGTGAATGTACGTTCATTCGGTTTAATAATTTCCATTAAATTTTAAAATAAAACGAGATAATCTCAAATAATACGAGTTAATTATTTGAACTCATGTTTGCCCATTATAACTAAAAAAAGCATTTTCAAAATACTCAAATGATGTTTCAAAGTTTCCCAATAGTATTTTTTAATGATTTTTAAAACAATTAGACTATATGAAAGAAAGATTATTTCAAGTTTCTGTAGATGTACTCGATATGTTGAGTTAAATTGGTTTCCACACTCCTGCTAGAATCACACGAAATATGTTCCAATTAAAATGTTTAAATAGCGATTTATTAATGTAATTTACACGTTGTAATTCATCAATCATGAGAATACTTTGGTGGATATTTTTTTTATGTTGACGTTGTTGAGTTCATGAGGGTATTTTTTAGCATTTCCTAAATCTTATGTTATTTTAATGACCTTTTTAATACAAAAACAACAACAATTAGAGTTTAACGTTGATATGTAAGTATTCATTCCCTTAAAGTGTAGCAAAGATTTCTGCCTATTAAAACCAAAATTTTACTCGTGTAACCTCTGCTCCTTCCGATTCCGGACTATGCGGACGTATGTTGTTTGAATATTACAAAGAAACAGCTGGACAAATAACAGCGTCTTCAAAACGTTTGTCTAAGATTTAATCTTAACCTGAGACGATCACATCACTTCACAACAAGAGGTTGGATGTGAGAAATAAACGCCAAATTCACATACTACATCTATTGTATAACATCCTTAACTATTCCACCGCCACCTATTATCACACCGAAAATTTGCAAAGTCTTTCCGATCATAGACTTGCGTTACGCTAAAACAGAGATTGTTAATTGGCCTTCCCTGTTCACCGCTCTTATTTCTTTACGTCGTCCTTTCTGTCCATGCAGCGAGACTCTGGAACCAGTTACAAACCAACGTTAGACTCCCTCCATCCTTAGCATACTTTAAAAAGCGACTAAACTCTTCATTTCTAATCAGGTATATAACGTTTTTCAATTCCTCTCCACCTTCCTTTTTCTTTGATTGGTGATATCTCACTTTTACTACGAGTATGTACATACATTGTTCATAAGCTTCTTAAAGATGAATAATCAGTCTAATATGTTTGTTACCATGTAACTTCCTTTATTTACTTTTGTCTGGTTGATTGAATGAGATTGCCGCCTGACAGTAAGTCCGCCAAATTCTTTTTACAACAAAGTGCACTAGACTTCCGTGCGGAAGGTTGTCGGTTCGAACCCCGCGCTGTGCTACTCCCCTCGAATGATGCGAGTATTTTAGTATTCGAGGATATAAGGATACCTATGACTTCGGTCATATCTATTCTTTAACAAAAACGAAAAAAAAAAACAAGCTAGTGTACTCCGATCGTCTCACTGCAGGTGTGCCATCGGATCCAGCACAATGTCGTGGTCAGTGAGTTCACTAGTGTGCAACGGCTCACTCACTTAAAAAAACAAACTCCACGGCACAGCTTTGCTTTCCAACTCAATTGACATTGGAATGGCTAAGAGATCCTCGACTGCGAGGTCCAGCAACGACGACGACAAAAAAATGTTAAATAAATAAATAAACAGTCTAACAGTTAAATAAATAATAACAGTCCTTAAACCTTCACAATGCTAATGCTTTAACTATAAATAATATATAAATAAACAGTGTTATACAATAGGAAAAATTACTACAAATCGAACAACACAACACAACAAATCTATACAATTCAATCAATTCATCTCTTTCATTGAATTGAATTATTTTATTTCTTCTTAGAATTCTCTGAATTAGAATTCTTCTTAGAATTCTCTGAATTATTTTATTTCTCTACTTTAATCTTCTTCTTCTCCCTGGCTCCATCCCAACTCACTGTCTGCGAAGACTGTTGGGGTCAGCTCTCCTCGTCCTCAGGTCCCGGGCTACGTCCCCCAGGCCGTGCCTCTGCATCAGATTATCTTTTTGCACCACCCACGATTGATTTGGTCTTCCTCTGGTTGTTATTCGAGGAACATCCATAGAGATTGCCTGGTTCACAATGTGATAGAGTGCTCTGCGTCCAACGTGTCCATACCATCTCAATCTTAGTTCCACTCTACTTTAATCGCTTCAGTATATAACTGTTCTCAAAAAATATTTTTTTCCAAAATATATATTTAGAAACGCTGGTTGGGAGGTTTATCTATTACTCTCATCAGCCAGAATGCGCGATTATAAAATAACGTACGGCGTTCACTGCGACATGATTTCAATGTTAAACTTTTTGCCCATCAGACGACTTTCGTGTTAAAATGAAGCGGTTTCTGCTGTTTATTGCATGCATTACAACAGTTCAGGTATGAAGCTTTTCTTTAATAATAATATCAATAATAACAATAAAATTACAGTTTATATAGCGCCGTTCAGAGAACAGATTCTCTTCAAGAACGCTCCAACTCGGGATTCAAACCCACTATAAGATTAAAAATATTGTAATTTGTTTTATCAAACACTGTTTATTCCCCTTTTTGTAACGGTATAACCCTACCGGTTTCAAGGCTTTCACCTTCATCGTCAGGGGGGCACAAACAAGACTGAATTCTGTTCGAACTGGTACCGAGATACACGCTTTTAACGGTAAACATTCGGGTTGGGGACTGGGGGCTGGGGGAGGCATGGGACGACCTCGGCGAGCAGCGGAGAGATTCTTGGTATATATGTGTTTGCCAGATGTTCATCTCGATGCTCTAATTTAGAAATTTCTAGGGCCTCTAATCTGTCAAATTCATTTCCGTTACTACTTATATGTAAGAATTTGGCATCATCGATAGAAAATGTATGGTTTTCACGGTGACAATGATTAGCCATTTCAGAATAAATTAGAGGATTTGTTAAGGCGGATTTGTGTTCACGGAATCTCTTTTCAAAAGATCTTCCTGTCTTTCCTATGTAGAAATTAACGGGAAAGGCAAAAATGGGATACTTAGCAACAATGGTGTGTATAAACTTGAATGTGCTGACTGTGATAACCTAACCCAACCCGAATGTTACTAACTGAAGAGACCAAGAAAACTTTGTAGATCTTCCGATATGTCATAATCCGAAATGTTCCTCAGTAAGATACAGGCAAAAACCTAGTTTACTGGGGATACTACAATTGAAAGGCAACAAACCTAGATCCATTAAAATTGTTGTGTGCACATTGAATTTCCTGTTGTTTTTCCACAAATTATTTTTAATAGGATTTCTTGTCATATATAAATAAATAAATAGTAATACATTTGGCTTTAGGTGAAGTGTATATGTGCAGTCTTCATATAAAGTCATAAATTTTGATAAATTTTGTTAATTTTCTAGTCATTGACAGCTCACCAGAAAGAGAGATTCCAAAACTATGGAAAGGCTTGCATGTACGCAACAGGCCTCGAAAAAGATGTGAAAGATAAACTAAGACAAGGAGATTTCGCGGTAGAAGATCCAGCCCTCAAAAGGTTCTCATTTTGCATGCTGCTGAAACTGGGGCTGCTGGATACCGACGGAAGTTGGCACGGAGAAGTCCAGCTCCAGTTTTCAGAAGACAAGGACAAGAAGAACGTCGAAGAGGTGGTTGATAAGTGTGTGAAGCAGGTAGGAAAAGTGGACGTGGAGACTTCTTGGGATTATGCCCAGTGTTACCATTCCTTGAGACCTCAAGACATCATTCTTTAATAACCAAGATCTCCTATACACTATAATGTGAGATGAAAACATGATAGTAAAATTATTTTAAAATAAAATGCTTTATTATTTCGTCATCGTCATTGTATTTCCCTTCTCTTTTCGGGACGGAGTTGCAGCGTCGCTTTCTCGGATCTCCACTTATTTCGATCTTTTTTTCATTTCCTCTTTTCCACCCAGTCTAGTAGCAACATTTCTCACACTACTCTCTCATCTACCAAAGGGTCAAGCAATTACTAAGGACTCTGTCCTCGTTTCTCTAACCCTGGGCGAATAGTATATACCGTATTTCCAGCAAGAAAAAAAACACCAAAATAGCATTCCTCTCGAATCTAATGGAATGAATCTAATGAATCGTATTTAGATTATTCTACAAAATGTAGAACAGGTAGTCGCCGATTTACGACCACAATCGGGTCCGATAAACAGGTCGTAAGTTGATCTGGTCGTAAGTCGGTTTATGCAATAATTTCGGTACACATGTGAATTATAGTGCGTTATGATATCATAACATAAGACTGTTTTCTATGTTCTTATTATAATCAGTGTATCACCACTGTAATTTATGAGGTTTCTTTTTTTATTTGTTTTCGAGTTTGTCTTTGTTTTCTTTATCATTAGCCTCCCTGATATTCGGATATCTTTACGTATTGCTTTGTTTTTTATTTTTACATTTGTTAGGATTAATTTTAAAAATATGCTACAGTAAAATTGGTTAAATGTCATATGTCTTAATAAAACATGAAAATACAGTTGTTTTTATACATATAAAAAAAATATTGACCGCTTGTTTGCCTAGATTGTTTCTTCTTCTCCTCGCATATTTCACGACATGGGTGAACCACATCGTGTGCCATCCGTTCAACCCTTACAAATCCTTCGATGTTTGGGTCCATCTCTTCAAAATGTGGAAGAAGTTTACTCCAAAGATAAGTAAACCTTCGGATAGTCCCTTAACGGTGAATTTTCTTTCTGGCTCCTCCTCCTGTTCTTTTTCTGCTTCTCTTCTTTCTCCTTCCGTTACTTTTTGCCTCCTTTGATATTCTGGTCGTTTTTCACGCAATGCTTGGTTCAAATACATAATTTGTTGTCGGTAGCGTTCAGTATTAACGGTTTCGCCAGGTGTTAGCAGCTCATAATAGATAACACCCTTCTGATCTCACCAAACACAGAGCATTGTCTTCCGTCCATAGCGATTTGGCCTTGCAGTTGATGTCGCTGGTTTGCTTGGATTTACCCATGATCTTTTACGCTTAGCATTCTCGAAATATATCGATTTTTCATCGCCAGGCACAATTCGATGGAGAAATTATTTTCTTTTTTTACCTGGCGAGCAGCATTTCGCAAGTGGTTTTTCGGTTTTCCTGCTGTCTTTCATTCAGTTCATGTGGAACCCATTTTCCCACCTTCTGGATCTTTCCCATGGCTTTCAAACGTATGGAGACGGCTTTTCGTGTCACATTTAATTGATTCGCGAGTTGTCGTTGCGTTTGAGCGTCATCCTCATCCAACAATACTTGCAATTCGGCGTCTTCAAACTTTCTCGGTGGTCTTCCACGTTCTTCGTTTCTCAGGTCAAAATCACCACTTTTGATTTTTTTAAACCACTCAAAGCACTGTGATTTAACAAGAGCAGGCTCACCGTAAGCGTCGACAAGCATTCGATGCGATTCTGCAGCAGTTTTCTTCAAATGGTAACAGAAAATCAATGCTGTCCGCAAATCGTAGTTTTCAGGCACAAAAACAGACATGTTCAACGCTATGAAAACATATGTATTAAACTTGTATTGTTGTAAGTTAAAAGTCTTTGACAAATGTAAACACAAGAAAAAGGCGTCGATGACGCAGTTTGACAGTCACTATATTGACAACTAGAGCCACCTATGAGCGAATTCCGGTTTGATATATACAGACCAGATTACAAAAATAAAGTATAAAGTTCCAATATCTTTGTGATTTGTAGAAAATATTCATTGATTCAATTTGAAGTAAAATGTGGTAGACCTGACTTTTCACGTAGACCCAGAGAAAATAGTCCAACGGTGTCAGATCACATGATCTTGGTGACCAATTAACATCACCGTTTCCGGAGATTACAATACAAAAAATGTATCAACTAGTTGAACGCGTTGTTGTATTGTATAAAGCTCTATTTTTATAAATCTCGTACATTACACTTCTCAAGTGTCACAAGACCCAGGCAAGTTCACCGTGCCATCTGCTTTTTATCTAAGAATTAAAAAAACGCTCCAGGTCTATAAGAATGACCCTCAATCAATCTCTGAGCTGAAGGACGAAATTATTCGCGTTATTGGTGAGTTACAACCGCAATTAGGCCAAAATGTCATCGAAAATTTTGACAAAAGAGTGGACATCTGTTGAGCTGCAAGAGGTGGACATTTGGCGGATATTGTTTTTTGTGTTTAAATGTCATACATTATACTTCAATGACCAATAAAGAAAAATTTGAAATCAAAGCCAATTATGTGTTTTATTCAAGAATTATAAAAATAGAATTTAAAAAACCGCTCAATTTGAAAGATCCTTTATTTCAAAATGTTAGGACTTAAACTTGATTAAAATTATAATAAAAATATATATGGATGTCATAAGGACTCAAATTTTGTTACTAACTTCATTCCAAACATTCTGCACGTGTATTATTTTGAAAGGTAATATTGTAGTTAAGTGCATTTTTACGACCATTGTTTAGTCAAATTGCTTGAACAGACGGAACAAAATAAATTCTTTAGGTGCATGATGATGTTTTTCTATGCCATAGGAAAAACTGCGACGCAAGAAAAAATATATATATTTACACTGTATTGCGAAGATACAGTAAGCGATAGACTGTGTCAAAAGTGGTTAATAAACACGTAATAGTGGTACGACACTTGAAGATGGTGTCTGCTTTGGAAGGCCTATTGATTACCACTGATAACGAGAAAATACTGAAAACGTTGACGATAGTTTTCGATACTGAATCATTGTCAACCAGGGTCGATCCACTGCTGGATGAAGGTCTCCCCAAGTAGTTTGTTTTTTGCTCGTTGGTGCCATGTGATGCTGCCATGTTTCCTGATTTCATATATCCAAAGTACCTTCGGTCTTCTTCTGGGCCTCTTTATACCTCTTTGGTAGCATTGGATTATTTCGGACGTCCATCGGGAATCTGACATTCTGGTTACATATCCAGCCCATTGCCACTTCATTTTCTTGCACATCTTTATTACGTGTTCTATCTTTGTTTTGTTTGGAATCCAGGTGTTTCGTTTACTGTTGCTTTGTTATAATTATATCGTTCCTTTCTATGTAAAAGACAATAAATAAATACACAAAATTTAAAAAAATGAATTTAATATCGAAGGTTTTTTTGAGATAGTAAAATTATTTATTACAGAGTGATTGGAAATACCAAGAAGCAATTCAAGATGTCCATTATCAATGTTTAATCAAGCAAAGAAGGACGTGTATTTCAAAACACCTCGAATATTGAAAAGGTTAAAAACTCGATCGGGTAGATTCTGCGGCGAGCACGCGATATGAATATTAATTGTCCCGATATTCAAGTTATTCCCATAGAAAGCAATCAACGGGAAAGCTTTTCAAGTCAATAGCAAGAGTATTGTTTAACACGTGTCGTCCGACGACGGCAGAAATTTGGATGACGACGCAAATAAAACCATTTGAATAGTTTTTTACCAATGCCCTCCAGATGTCCCTTCTCCGTCAAAACACACAAACTTGTATATAAATATATAATATTATTTATGAATTTATAATAGTTAATATAAGTTTTTTAAAACTACATTTTAGGGAACATTTAAAAAATAAAAATTATAGTCGCAGGTCTGTTATTGATTTATTTACTGACAATTGTTTCATCGTACGATGGCCTTGTCAAATTATAATACAAAGAATAATATGGTACCCAAAGATTAACATAATTTCTAGTCAAAAAGAAGTCAACACGAACTACTGCACACAAAAGGTCAGGGCTCAGAAGACTAGGGCAATGCAAGAAAAAAAAAACAACATAATTATAATATATTTTTTTCATTGACGAGAGTATTTAATTGACACACGTGATTATCTGGTTGACGTAACACGGGAGGTTTTAGCAAGGCAGCCAGCAGATCTACGGTATCTGAGCTAAAAATGTGTTTTTAATGTGATTATTGAAGTGTATGTCTTTAAACTGTTGCTTTGTTATTTTTGTATATTTCCTTGTCATGTAAAAGAAAATAAATAAATATATAATATATAATATTTCATTAACACATTTTAATGAACACGCTCATATGACTAACAAACTAATGATATACGAGGCATATCCAGAAAGTAAGTGTACTGAATTTTTGTAGGTTACAATTTATTTTATTTAAACAAAAAAATTACGTGGTTACCGTAGTACACATGTAAGCTATTTTTCGACATAGTCGCCATTTCTCTCAATGCAGGTGGTGAAGCGGGATATCAACTTTTTGATGCCTTTCTCGAAGTAGTTTCCCGCCAACCTCTCCGTCCACTTCTCCACCTCCTCCTTTACTTCCTCGTCGGTTGAAAACCTTTTTCCACCCATGTGCAGCTTCAGGGAGGTAAAGAGATAGTAATCTGAAGATGCTAGGTCAGGGGAATGCGCGGGATTGTGGTTTTGAACTTTTTGGCGGAGGGTGAAGAGGTCGGACGTGACCGTTTTTAAACTCGCGACACCACTTGTACACACTCGTACGATTCATAGCTTTATCACCATATGCAGTTTTCACCTCATTATAAACTTCAACCGGAGGTTTTCCCTTCCAAACGAGATAACGGATGACGCCGCGTATTTCGCACTTGGCGGGAGATTGGATTGACATTTTTCACGAAACGTGTTGTCGCGTCGACACTTCTCAACGTACTGACCTCGAACCGGTCTCGTTGCGGAGGGGAAGGGTCAGGCTACACGGAAGTGTAGCCAACATGTCGGAAATAAAATCCATCCGGTCGTGAGAGCCTCAGTACACTTACTTTCTGGATACGCCTAGTACATTCCATCTTTTTATTATGTAATATTAGTACATTAATGCCCGAAACTCAAACCAGTAAACTTTTAAAACACTCCTCAAATCACATTAATATTTTTCTTGTTTGTTTTATTAAGGCTTTATTGCTCTCAAAGGTATAATATTTTCATTTGAAATGTGACGTAGATGCTTTTTAAAAGTTATGTCCTTTCAGATACATAAAAATCTTCGTGGTGGGGTTACCTCAATTATCGACCCCAGTATCAAAACAAGGGGAGGAAAGCAGAGGGTCTTTTTCCACAGAACTAAGTAAGGGTGAAGAAAAACTAGAAACTAAGATAAAAAAATATCAAAAGCTTTTCCTTGACTATCCCACACTCTATCGGCGTAAGACCCTGTTTTCCGAAATTCCAAATAATATCTGTTGTGTTTACTTTCGCTCGTACTTCGGACATGGAAAACATCATCCTGTCATGTAGCACATGAATGAGCATCGTGACTCTCATGATAGCCTTCGACGATTCATCTTCATCTATTCCTGCACGCCGCGTATCGAAGGGCAGTTGTTTAGGGTGTTCCAGTTGAGTGTCTCATTTGGTCAGTCCAACGCATTGGGATTCTTCCTCCTCTGTACCGTCCTTACACGCATCCAGTAGCCACAAACCTGTTCATAATGTCTCCTTTCCTACGAGCAATGCGCCCAAATAATCGAAGGACTCGTCGAAGTCAACAATCTGTTGGTGATTCTCAGTTCTTCGAGAATGGAGGCATTATTTTGCCTTGCTGCCCATGTAATTCTTAATATCTTCCTCTAGCATCACATTTCAAATGGATCTATTCTACGTCTCTCTCTCTCTTGTTCTCAGGCTTCGCAAGTCTCCGCAAAAAAAGCATTGTACATTAAAACAACATGAAATTTAAAACACTGAAACTAGTGCCAATGCTTAATTTATTGGAATCTTTTCTAACCAATCAGAAGGACATTTTAGGGGCCAAAATAGAAAAACCGAAAGGAACCCTTTTTTAAAAAATTGTACACCAACGGGCCTTAAACCCGTGACCTCCGGGTTGCAGACTGGCGTGTTACCAGCTAGGACTCAAAGGTCGTTATCGCTGCATTCATATATCGCTTTAAGCCCATAGGTACACACGCCTCCACGATGGTTGGATGACATCAGGACGGTCGTTAGTGTGCAGAGGAAGCGAAGTACCCAAGACCGAAATTAATGATGAAGAAAAAGGGAGGGTTTACATTCAACAGTGGACAAGTATGGAATAGTTTATTATATTTAACATTTGTTACAGGTTTAACACAATTACATCAAATAACAAGTAAAACCGTTAAATGATTCAGTCCAAATATAACATACTCGTAAAAGCAATAACAACAATGTTACTAATGATTCCAGTGAAGTGGCTTAGTTATATTTAAAGTTTATTAAGGAGTTCAATCCTCAAATTATCCATCGAGACTAGAAAGATATCGACATCGGAAAAAAATCATTCAACAGGGTCATTCCGTGTGCAAATGGTGATGATCTTAACAAACCGTGAATACGGCACCAAAAACAATCTTAATTCACGATGGCGAAAATAATTGTTCGGTATATTAAACAAAAGCTGTCAATCAATAAAAAGTTTGTTATTTTTCCTGTTAGCATTTATATATGTACGAGTATTAACATACACGTTGATCTCTTTTAAATCTTAGGGAGTGATAGCAAAGCATACCGATTAAAAATTGTAGGATAAAGCCATGTGCAAAATCCATACTATTTGCAATATACTCGTATGATAGTTATCGCTGATATACATTTGACTTTTTTCTAAACATAATCGACACTTATGCCTTTGATTAATGGATATTCCTGTTTACGTCCAAATTTCAGTAATATTATATTATTATACTGTTATTATATTATATAAAATAAACCGTGATTAGAATCTGAACAATCTATTTTTATGTTACCATAAATTATAAAATTAGTAAAAAATAGATTGTAGTAAATGCACGTTCATTCGGTTTAATAATTTCCATAAAATTTTAAAATAAAACGAGATAATCTCAAATAATACGAGTTAATTATTTGAACTCATGTTTGCCCATTATAACTAAAAAAAACATTTTCAAAATACTCAAATGATGTTTCAAAGTTTCCCAATAGTATTTTTTAATGATTTTTAAAACAATTAGACTATATGAAAGAAAGATTATTTAAAGTTTCTGTAGATGTACTCGATATGTTGAGTTAAATTGGTTTCCACACTCCTGCTAGAATCACACGGAATATGTTCCAATTAAAATCTTTAAATAGCGATTTATTAATGTAATTTACACGTTGTAATTCATCAATCATGAGAATACTTTGGTGGATATTTTTTTTATGTTGACGTTGTTGAGTTCATGAGGGTATTTTTTAGCATTTCCTAAATCTTATGTTATTTTAATGACCTTTTTAATACAAAAACAACAACAATTCGAGTTTAACGTTGATATGTAAGTATTCATTCCCTTAAAGTGTAGCAAAGATTTCTGCCTATTAAAACCAAAATTTTACTCGTGTAACCTCTGCTCCTTCCGATTCCGGACTATGCGGACGTATGTTGTTTGAATATTACAAAGAAACAGCTGGACAAATAACAGCGTCTTCAAAACGTTTGTCTAAGATTTAATCTTAACCTGAGACGATCACATCACTTCACAACAAGAGGTTGGATGTGAGAAATAAACGCCAAATTCACATACTACATCTATTGTATAACATCCTTAACTATTCCACCGCCACCTATTATCACACCGAAAATTTGCAAAGTCTTTCCGATCATAGACTTGCGTTACGCTAAAACAGAGATTGTTAATTGGCCTTCCCTGTTCACCGCTCTTATTTCTTTACGTCGTCCTTTCTGTCCATGCAGCGAGACTCTGGAACCAGTTACAAACCAACGTTAGACTCCCTCCATCCTTAGCATACTTTAAAAAGCGACTAAACTCTTCATTTCTAATCAGGTATATAACGTTTTTCAATTCCTCTCCACCTTCCTTTTTCTTTGATTGGTGATATCTCACTTTTACTACGAGTATGTACATACATTGTTCATAAGCTTCTTAAAGATGAATAATCAGTCTAATATGTTTGTTACCATGTAACTTCCTTTATTTACTTTTGTCTGGTTGATTGAATGAGATTGCCGCCTGACAGTAAGTCCGCCAAATTCTTTTTACAACAAAGTGCACTAGACTTCCGTGCGGAAGGTTGTCGGTTCGAACCCCGCGCTGTGCTACTCCCCTCGAATGATGCGAGTATTTTAGTATTCGAGGATATAAGGATACCTATGACTTCGGTCATATCTATTCTTTAACAAAAACGAAAAAAAAAAACAAGCTAGTGTACTCCGATCGTCTCACTGCAGGTGTGCCATCGGATCCAGCACAATGTCGTGGTCAGTGAGTTCACTAGTGTGCAACGGCTCACTCACTTAAAAAAACAAACTCCACGGCACAGCTTTGCTTTCCAACTCAATTGACATTGGAATGGCTAAGAGATCCTCGACTGCGAGGTCCAGCAACGACGACGACAAAAAAATGTTAAATAAATAAATAAACAGTCTAACAGTTAAATAAATAATAACAGTCCTTAAACCTTCACAATGCTAATGCTTTAACTATAAATAATATATAAATAAACAGTGTTATACAATAGGAAAAATTACTACAAATCGAACAACACAACACAACAAATCTATACAATTCAATCAATTCATCTCTTTCATTGAATTGAATTATTTTATTTCTTCTTAGAATTCTCTGAATTAGAATTCTTCTTAGAATTCTCTGAATTATTTTATTTCTCTACTTTAATCTTCTTCTTCTCCCTGGCTCCATCCCAACTCACTGTCTGCGAAGACTGTTGGGGTCAGCTCTCCTCGTCCTCAGGTCCCGGGCTACGTCCCCCAGGCCGTGCCTCTGCATCAGATTATCTTTTTGCACCACCCACGATTGATTTGGTCTTCCTCTGGTTGTTATTCGAGGAACATCCATAGAGATTGCCTGGTTCACAATGTGATAGAGTGCTCTGCGTCCAACGTGTCCATACCATCTCAATCTTAGTTCCACTCTACTTTAATCGCTTCAGTATATAACTGTTCTCAAAAAATATTTTTTTCCAAAATATATATTTAGAAACGCTGGTTGGGAGGTTTATCTATTA
Source organism: Odontocerum albicorne (assembly GCA_949825065.1). Lineage (NCBI taxonomy): Eukaryota > Metazoa > Arthropoda > Insecta > Trichoptera > Odontoceridae > Odontocerum > Odontocerum albicorne. The sequence goes on from OX463841.1 coordinate 49,823,199, forward strand.
CTCTCATCAGCCAGAATGCGCGATTATAAAATAACGTACGGCGTTCACTGCGACATGATTTCAATGTTAAACTTTTTGCCCATCAGACGACTTTCGTGTTAAAATGAAGCGGTTTCTGCTGTTTATTGCATGCATTACAACAGTTCAGGTATGAAGCTTTTCTTTAATAATAATATCAATAATAACAATAAAATTACAGTTTATATAGCGCCGTTCAGAGAACAGATTCTCTTCAAGAACGCTCCAACTCGGGATTCAAACCCACTATAAGATTAAAAATATTGTAATTTGTTTTATCAAACACTGTTTATTCCCCTTTTTGTAACGGTATAACCCTACCGGTTTCAAGGCTTTCACCTTCATCGTCAGGGGGGCACAAACAAGACTGAATTCTGTTCGAACTGGTACCGAGATACACGCTTTTAACGGTAAACATTCGGGTTGGGGACTGGGGGCTGGGGGAGGCATGGGACGACCTCGGCGAGCAGCGGAGAGATTCTTGGTATATATGTGTTTGCCAGATGTTCATCTCGATGCTCTAATTTAGAAATTTCTAGGGCCTCTAATCTGTCAAATTCATTTCCGTTACTACTTATATGTAAGAATTTGGCATCATCGATAGAAAATGTATGGTTTTCACGGTGACAATGATTAGCCATTTCAGAATAAATTAGAGGATTTGTTAAGGCGGATTTGTGTTCACGGAATCTCTTTTCAAAAGATCTTCCTGTCTTTCCTATGTAGAAATTAACGGGAAAGGCAAAAATGGGATACTTAGCAACAATGGTGTGTATAAACTTGAATGTGCTGACTGTGATAACCTAACCCAACCCGAATGTTACTAACTGAAGAGACCAAGAAAACTTTGTAGATCTTCCGATATGTCATAATCCGAAATGTTCCTCAGTAAGATACAGGCAAAAACCTAGTTTACTGGGGATACTACAATTGAAAGGCAACAAACCTAGATCCATTAAAATTGTTGTGTGCACATTGAATTTCCTGTTGTTTTTCCACAAATTATTTTTAATAGGATTTCTTGTCATATATAAATAAATAAATAGTAATACATTTGGCTTTAGGTGAAGTGTATATGTGCAGTCTTCATATAAAGTCATAAATTTTGATAAATTTTGTTAATTTTCTAGTCATTGACAGCTCACCAGAAAGAGAGATTCCAAAACTATGGAAAGGCTTGCATGTACGCAACAGGCCTCGAAAAAGATGTGAAAGATAAACTAAGACAAGGAGATTTCGCGGTAGAAGATCCAGCCCTCAAAAGGTTCTCATTTTGCATGCTGCTGAAACTGGGGCTGCTGGATACCGACGGAAGTTGGCACGGAGAAGTCCAGCTCCAGTTTTCAGAAGACAAGGACAAGAAGAACGTCGAAGAGGTGGTTGATAAGTGTGTGAAGCAGGTAGGAAAAGTGGACGTGGAGACTTCTTGGGATTATGCCCAGTGTTACCATTCCTTGAGACCTCAAGACATCATTCTTTAATAACCAAGATCTCCTATACACTATAATGTGAGATGAAAACATGATAGTAAAATTATTTTAAAATAAAATGCTTTATTATTTCGTCATCGTCATTGTATTTCCCTTCTCTTTTCGGGACGGAGTTGCAGCGTCGCTTTCTCGGATCTCCACTTATTTCGATCTTTTTTTCATTTCCTCTTTTCCACCCAGTCTAGTAGCAACATTTCTCACACTACTCTCTCATCTACCAAAGGGTCAAGCAATTACTAAGGACTCTGTCCTCGTTTCTCTAACCCTGGGCGAATAGTATATACCGTATTGCCAGCAAGAAAAAAAACACCAAAATAGCATTCCTCTCGAATCTAATGGAATGAATCTAATGAATCGTATTTAGATTATTCTACAAAATGTAGAACAGGTAGTCGCCGATTTACGACCACAATCGGGTCCGATAAACAGGTCGTAAGTTGATCTGGTCGTAAGTCGGTTTATGAAATAATTTCGGTACACATGTGAATTATAGTGCGTTATGATATCATAACATAAGACTGTTTTCTATGTTCTTATTATAATCAGTGTATCACCACTGTAATTTATGAGGTTTCTTTTTTTATTTGTTTTCGAGTTTGTCTTTGTTTTCTTTATCATTAGCCTCCCTGATATTCGGATATCTTTACGTATTGCTTTGTTTTTTATTTTTACATTTGTTAGGATTAATTTTAAAAATATGCTACAGTAAAATTGGTTAAATGTCATATGTCTTAATAAAACATGAAAATACAGTTGTTTTTATACATATAAAAAAAATATTGACCGCTTGTTTGCCTAGATTGTTTCTTCTTCTCCTCGCATATTTCACGACATGGGTGAACCACATCGTGTGCCATCCGTTCAACCCTTACAAATCCTTCGATGTTTGGGTCCATCTCTTCAAAATGTGGAAGAAGTTTACTCCAAAGATAAGTAAACCTTCGGATAGTCCCTTAACGGTGAATTTTCTTTCTGGCTCCTCCTCCTGTTCTTTTTCTGCTTCTCTTCTTTCTCCTTCCGTTACTTTTTGCCTCCTTTGATATTCTGGTCGTTTTTCACGCAATGCTTGGTTCAAATACATAATTTGTTGTCGGTAGCGTTCAGTATTAACGGTTTCGCCAGGTGTTAGCAGCTCATAATAGATAACACCCTTCTGATCTCACCAAACACAGAGCATTGTCTTCCGTCCATAGCGATTTGGCCTTGCAGTTGATGTCGCTGGTTTGCTTGGATTTACCCATGATCTTTTACGCTTAGCATTCTCGAAATATATCGATTTTTCATCGCCAGGCACAATTCGATGGAGAAATTATTTTCTTTTTTTACCTGGCGAGCAGCATTTCGCAAGTGGTTTTTCGGTTTTCCTGCTGTCTTTCATTCAGTTCATGTGGAACCCATTTTCCCACCTTCTGGATCTTTCCCATGGCTTTCAAACGTATGGAGACGGCTTTTCGTGTCACATTTAATTGATTCGCGAGTTGTCGTTGCGTTTGAGCGTCATCCTCATCCAACAATACTTGCAATTCGGCGTCTTCAAACTTTCTCGGTGGTCTTCCACGTTCTTCGTTTCTCAGGTCAAAATCACCACTTTTGATTTTTTTAAACCACTCAAAGCACTGTGATTTAACAAGAGCAGGCTCACCGTAAGCGTCGACAAGCATTCGATGCGATTCTGCAGCAGTTTTCTTCAAATGGTAACAGAAAATCAATGCTGTCCGCAAATCGTAGTTTTCAGGCACAAAAACAGACATGTTCAACGCTATGAAAACATATGTATTAAACTTGTATTGTTGTAAGTTAAAAGTCTTTGACAAATGTAAACACAAGAAAAAGGCGTCGATGACGCAGTTTGACAGTCACTATATTGACAACTAGAGCCACCTATGAGCGAATTCCGGTTTGATATATACAGACCAGATTACAAAAATAAAGTATAAAGTTCCAATATCTTTGTGATTTGTAGAAAATATTCATTGATTCAATTTGAAGTAAAATGTGGTAGACCTGACTTTTCACGTAGACCCAGAGAAAATAGTCCAACGGTGTCAGATCACATGATCTTGGTGACCAATTAACATCACCGTTTCCGGAGATTACAATACAAAAAATGTATCAACTAGTTGAACGCGTTGTTGTATTGTATAAAGCTCTATTTTTATAAATCTCGTACATTACACTTCTCAAGTGTCACAAGACCCAGGCAAGTTCACCGTGCCATCTGCTTTTTATCTAAGAATTAAAAAAACGCTCCAGGTCTATAAGAATGACCCTCAATCAATCTCTGAGCTGAAGGACGAAATTATTCGCGTTATTGGTGAGTTACAACCGCAATTAGGCCAAAATGTCATCGAAAATTTTGACAAAAGAGTGGACATCTGTTGAGCTGCAAGAGGTGGACATTTGGCGGATATTGTTTTTTGTGTTTAAATGTCATACATTATACTTCAATGACCAATAAAGAAAAATTTGAAATCAAAGCCAATTATGTGTTTTATTCAAGAATTATAAAAATAGAATTTAAAAAACCGCTCAATTTGAAAGATCCTTTATTTCAAAATGTTAGGACTTAAACTTGATTAAAATTATAATAAAAATATATATGGATGTCATAAGGACTCAAATTTTGTTACTAACTTCATTCCAAACATTCTGCACGTGTATTATTTTGAAAGGTAATATTGTAGTTAAGTGCATTTTTACGACCATTGTTTAGTCAAATTGCTTGAACAGACGGAACAAAATAAATTCTTTAGGTGCATGATGATGTTTTTCTATGCCATAGGAAAAACTGCGACGCAAGAAAAAATATATATATTTACACTGTATTGCGAAGATACAGTAAGCGATAGACTGTGTCAAAAGTGGTTAATAAACACGTAATAGTGGTACGACACTTGAAGATGGTGTCTGCTTTGGAAGGCCTATTGATTACCACTGATAACGAGAAAATACTGAAAACGTTGACGATAGTTTTCGATACTGAATCATTGTCAACCAGGGTCGATCCACTGCTGGATGAAGGTCTCCCCAAGTAGTTTGTTTTTTGCTCGTTGGTGCCATGTGATGCTGCCATGTTTCCTGATTTCATATATCCAAAGTACCTTCGGTCTTCTTCTGGGCCTCTTTATACCTCTTTGGTAGCATTGGATTATTTCGGACGTCCATCGGGAATCTGACATTCTGGTTACATATCCAGCCCATTGCCACTTCATTTTCTTGCACATCTTTATTACGTGTTCTATCTTTGTTTTGTTTGGAATCCAGGTGTTTCGTTTACTGTTGCTTTGTTATAATTATATCGTTCCTTTCTATGTAAAAGACAATAAATAAATACACAAAATTTAAAAAAATGAATTTAATATCGAAGGTTTTTTTGAGATAGTAAAATTATTTATTACAGAGTGATTGGAAATACCAAGAAGCAATTCAAGATGTCCATTATCAATGTTTAATCAAGCAAAGAAGGACGTGTATTTCAAAACACCTCGAATATTGAAAAGGTTAAAAACTCGATCGGGTAGATTCTGCGGCGAGCACGCGATATGAATATTAATTGTCCCGATATTCAAGTTATTCCCATAGAAAGCAATCAACGGGAAAGCTTTTCAAGTCAATAGCAAGAGTATTGTTTAACACGTGTCGTCCGACGACGGCAGAAATTTGGATGACGACGCAAATAAAACCATTTGAATAGTTTTTTACCAATGCCCTCCAGATGTCCCTTCTCCGTCAAAACACACAAACTTGTATATAAATATATAATATTATTTATGAATTTATAATAGTTAATATAAGTTTTTTAAAACTACATTTTAGGGAACATTTAAAAAATAAAAATTATAGTCGCAGGTCTGTTATTGATTTATTTACTGACAATTGTTTCATCGTACGATGGCCTTGTCAAATTATAATACAAAGAATAATATGGTACCCAAAGATTAACATAATTTCTAGTCAAAAAGAAGTCAACACGAACTACTGCACACAAAAGGTCAGGGCTCAGAAGACTAGGGCAATGCAAGAAAAAAAAAACAACATAATTATAATATATTTTTTTCATTGACGAGAGTATTTAATTGACACACGTGATTATCTGGTTGACGTAACACGGGAGGTTTTAGCAAGGCAGCCAGCAGATCTACGGTATCTGAGCTAAAAATGTGTTTTTAATGTGATTATTGAAGTGTATGTCTTTAAACTGTTGCTTTGTTATTTTTGTATATTTCCTTGTCATGTAAAAGAAAATAAATAAATATATAATATATAATATTTCATTAACACATTTTAATGAACACGCTCATATGACTAACAAACTAATGATATACGAGGCATATCCAGAAAGTAAGTGTACTGAATTTTTGTAGGTTACAATTTATTTTATTTAAACAAAAAAATTACGTGGTTACCGTAGTACACATGTAAGCTATTTTTCGACATAGTCGCCATTTCTCTCAATGCAGGTGGTGAAGCGGGATATCAACTTTTTGATGCCTTTCTCGAAGTAGTTTCCCGCCAACCTCTCCGTCCACTTCTCCACCTCCTCCTTTACTTCCTCGTCGGTTGAAAACCTTTTTCCACCCATGTGCAGCTTCAGGGAGGTAAAGAGATAGTAATCTGAAGATGCTAGGTCAGGGGAATGCGCGGGATTGTGGTTTTGAACTTTTTGGCGGAGGGTGAAGAGGTCGGACGTGACCGTTTTTAAACTCGCGACACCACTTGTACACACTCGTACGATTCATAGCTTTATCACCATATGCAGTTTTCACCTCATTATAAACTTCAACCGGAGGTTTTCCCTTCCAAACGAGATAACGGATGACGCCGCGTATTTCGCACTTGGCGGGAGATTGGATTGACATTTTTCACGAAACGTGTTGTCGCGTCGACACTTCTCAACGTACTGACCTCGAACCGGTCTCGTTGCGGAGGGGAAGGGTCAGGCTACACGGAAGTGTAGCCAACATGTCGGAAATAAAATCCATCCGGTCGTGAGAGCCTCAGTACACTTACTTTCTGGATACGCCTAGTACATTCCATCTTTTTATTATGTAATATTAGTACATTAATGCCCGAAACTCAAACCAGTAAACTTTTAAAACACTCCTCAAATCACATTAATATTTTTCTTGTTTGTTTTATTAAGGCTTTATTGCTCTCAAAGGTATAATATTTTCATTTGAAATGTGACGTAGATGCTTTTTAAAAGTTATGTCCTTTCAGATACATAAAAATCTTCGTGGTGGGGTTACCTCAATTATCGACCCCAGTATCAAAACAAGGGGAGGAAAGCAGAGGGTCTTTTTCCACAGAACTAAGTAAGGGTGAAGAAAAACTAGAAACTAAGATAAAAAAATATCAAAAGCTTTTCCTTGACTATCCCACACTCTATCGGCGTAAGACCCTGTTTTCCGAAATTCCAAATAATATCTGTTGTGTTTACTTTCGCTCGTACTTCGGACATGGAAAACATCATCCTGTCATGTAGCACATGAATGAGCATCGTGACTCTCATGATAGCCTTCGACGATTCATCTTCATCTATTCCTGCACGCCGCGTATCGAAGGGCAGTTGTTTAGGGTGTTCCAGTTGAGTGTCTCATTTGGTCAGTCCAACGCATTGGGATTCTTCCTCCTCTGTACCGTCCTTACACGCATCCAGTAGCCACAAACCTGTTCATAATGTCTCCTTTCCTACGAGCAATGCGCCCAAATAATCGAAGGACTCGTCGAAGTCAACAATCTGTTGGTGATTCTCAGTTCTTCGAGAATGGAGGCATTATTTTGCCTTGCTGCCCATGTAATTCTTAATATCTTCCTCTAGCATCACATTTCAAATGGATCTATTCTACGTCTCTCTCTCTCTTGTTCTCAGGCTTCGCAAGTCTCCGCAAAAAAAGCATTGTACATTAAAACAACATGAAATTTAAAACACTGAAACTAGTGCCAATGCTTAATTTATTGGAATCTTTTCTAACCAATCAGAAGGACATTTTAGGGGCCAAAATAGAAAAACCGAAAGGAACCCTTTTTTAAAAAATTGTACACCAACGGGCCTTAAACCCGTGACCTCCGGGTTGCAGACTGGCGTGTTACCAGCTAGGACTCAAAGGTCGTTATCGCTGCATTCATATATCGCTTTAAGCCCATAGGTACACACGCCTCCACGATGGTTGGATGACATCAGGACGGTCGTTAGTGTGCAGAGGAAGCGAAGTACCCAAGACCGAAATTAATGATGAAGAAAAAGGGAGGGTTTACATTCAACAGTGGACAAGTATGGAATAGTTTATTATATTTAACATTTGTTACAGGTTTAACACAATTACATCAAATAACAAGTAAAACCGTTAAATGATTCAGTCCAAATATAACATACTCGTAAAAGCAATAACAACAATGTTACTAATGATTCCAGTGAAGTGGCTTAGTTATATTTAAAGTTTATTAAGGAGTTCAATCCTCAAATTATCCATCGAGACTAGAAAGATATCGACATCGGAAAAAAATCATTCAACAGGGTCATTCCGTGTGCAAATGGTGATGATCTTAACAAACCGTGAATACGGCACCAAAAACAATCTTAATTCACGATGGCGAAAATAATTGTTCGGTATATTAAACAAAAGCTGTCAATCAATAAAAAGTTTGTTATTTTTCCTGTTAGCATTTATATATGTACGAGTATTAACATACACGTTGATCTCTTTTAAATCTTAGGGAGTGATAGCAAAGCATACCGATTAAAAATTGTAGGATAAAGCCATGTGCAAAATCCATACTATTTGCAATATACTCGTATGATAGTTATCGCTGATATACATTTGACTTTTTTCTAAACATAATCGACACTTATGCCTTTGATTAATGGATATTCCTGTTTACGTCCAAATTTCAGTAATATTATATTATTATACTGTTATTATATTATATAAAATAAACCGTGATTAGAATCTGAACAATCTATTTTTATGTTACCATAAATTATAAAATTAGTAAAAAATAGATTGTAGTAAATGCACGTTCATTCGGTTTAATAATTTCCATAAAATTTTAAAATAAAACGAGATAATCTCAAATAATACGAGTTAATTATTTGAACTCATGTTTGCCCATTATAACTAAAAAAAACATTTTCAAAATACTCAAATGATGTTTCAAAGTTTCCCAATAGTATTTTTTAATGATTTTTAAAACAATTAGACTATATGAAAGAAAGATTATTTAAAGTTTCTGTAGATGTACTCGATATGTTGAGTTAAATTGGTTTCCACACTCCTGCTAGAATCACACGGAATATGTTCCAATTAAAATCTTTAAATAGCGATTTATTAATGTAATTTACACGTTGTAATTCATCAATCATGAGAATACTTTGGTGGATATTTTTTTTATGTTGACGTTGTTGAGTTCATGAGGGTATTTTTTAGCATTTCCTAAATCTTATGTTATTTTAATGACCTTTTTAATACAAAAACAACAACAATTCGAGTTTAACGTTGATATGTAAGTATTCATTCCCTTAAAGTGTAGCAAAGATTTCTGCCTATTAAAACCAACATTTTACTCGTGCAGCCTCTGCTCCTTCCGATTCCGGACTATGCGGACGTATGTTGTTTGAATATTACAAAGAAACAGCTGGACAAATAACAGCGTCTTCAAAACGTTTGTCTAAGATTTATTTTTAACCTGAGACGATCACATCACTTCACACCAAAAGGTTGGATATGAGAAATAGACGCCAAATTCACATACTACATCTATTGTATAATATCTTTAACTATTCCACCGCCACCTATTATCACACCGGAAATTTGCAAAGTCTTTCCGATCATAGACTTGATTTACGCTAAAACAGATATTGTTAATTGGCCTTCCCAGTTCACCGCTCTTCTTTCTTTACGTCGTCCTTTATGTCCATGCAGCGAGACTCTGGAACCAGTTACAAACCAACGTTAGACTCGCTCCATCCTTAGCATACTTTAAAAAGCGACTAAACTCTTCATTTCTAATCAGGTATATAACGTTTTTCATTCCTGATTTTTCAATTCCTCTCCACCATTTCAATTCCCCTCCACCTTCCTTTTTCTTTGATTTGTGATATCTCACTTTTACTACGAGTATGTACATACATTGTTCATAAATTTAATTTCATTAGAATGGCGAGGAGATCCTAGACTGCGAGGTCCAGCAACGACGACGACAAAGAAATGTTTAATAAATAAACAGTCTAACAGTTAAATAAATAAATAAACAGTCCTTAAATCTCCACAGTGTTATACAATAGGAAAAATTACTACAAATCGAACAACACAACACAAAAAATCTATACAATTCAATCAATTCATCTCTTTCATTGAATTGAATTATTTTATTTCTTCTTAGTTTTAAGATTGGTTATGATCAATTACAATAATATTGCTTCCACTCTTCTTTAATCTTCTTCTCCCTGGCTCCATCCCAACTAACTGTCTGCGAAGACTATTGGGGTCAGCTCTCCTCGTCCTCAGGTTGTATGCTCTTCTGTCCCGGGCAACGTCCCCCAGGCCGTGCCTCTGCATCAGATTATCTTTTTGCACCACCCACGATTGCTTTGGTCTTCCTCTGGTTGTTATTCGAGGAAGATCCATAGAGAGTGCCTGGTTCACAATGGGATAGGGTGCTCTTCGTCCAACGTGTCCATACCATCTCAATCTCAATTCCACTCTACTTTAATCGCTTCAGTATATAACTGTTTTCAACAAATATTTTTTTCTAAAATATATACGAGTATTTAGAAACGCTGGTTGAGAGGTTTATCTATTACTCCCATCAGCCAGCATGCGCGATTATAAAATAACGTACGGCGTTCAGTGCGACATGATTTCAATGTTAGCCCATCAGACGACTTTCGAGTTAAAATGAAGCGGTTTCTGCTGTTTATTGCATGCATTACAACAGTTCAGGTATGAAGCTTTTCTTTAATAATAATATTAATAATAACAATAAAAGTACAGTTTATATAGCGCCGTTCAGAAAACAGACTCTCTTCAAGAACGCTCCAACTCGGGATTCAAACCCACTATAAGATTAAAAATATTGTAATTTGTTTTATCAAACACTGTTTATTTCACTTTTTGTAACGGTATAACCCTACCTGTTTCAAGGCTTTCCCCTTCATAGTCAGGGGAGCACAAACAAGACTAATTCTGTTCGAACTGGTACCGAGATACACGCTTTAACGGTAAACATTCGGGTTCGTGACTGGGGGCTGGGGGAGGCATGGGACGACCTCGGCGAGCAATGGAGAGATTCTTGGTATATATGTGTTTGCCAGATGTTCATCTCGATGCACTGACTTAGAAATTTCTAGGGCCTCTAATCTGTCAAATTTATTTCCGTTACTACTGATATGTAAGAATTTGGCATCATCGATAGAAAATGTATGGTTTTCACGGTGACAATGATTAGCCATTTCAGAATAAATTACAGGATTGGTTAAGGCGGATTTGTGTTCACGGAATTTCTTATCAAAAGATCTTCCTGTCTTTCCTATGTAGAAAAAAAATATATGTCATAGTCCGAAATGTTCCTCTGTAAGGTACAGGGAAAAGCCTAGTTTACTGGGGACACTACAATTGAAAAGCAACTAACCTAGATCCATTAAAATTGGTTTGTGCACATTGAATCGCCTGTTGTTTATTCACAAATTATTTTTTTGTAAGATTTCTTGTCGTATATAAATTCATAGTAATACATTTGGCTTTATGTGAAGTGTATATGTGCAGTCTTTATATACAATCATAAATTTTGATAAGACATCCCAAAAAGCGGTGTATCATATACAAATGCTTTCAAATGTTGGATACTGTTACGTGGTTATCTAAATTAAAGTTTTTTTTGTGAATAATTAATTAAAACGTCCGATTTTGATTCAATTTGACATTTTAAAATAGTAAAAAGTTTAATACAACAAGAAAAATATTCAAGAAAACGAACATTTACGAAAAATAAAGGATAATCAATTCATCAATATTAGGACTTAAATTGTAAGAATTATTTTATTACCATTAAATTTTTGACGACCACTATAGCCTAGTTGATAAGGCGCTGGCTTTTCATCATCATCATAATCACGTCCTGTCCTTATTGGGGTAGACAGAAAGAAAAAATCTCCACTACATTATATTCTGGCACACACCTTTCACTTCTGCCACGTCATTATAAAAGCTTTCGATTTTCCTTCCTCCAGAATTTAATAATTTGGTCGCGCCACGATCGAAGTTAACCCCAAACAAGTCCTGAAGATGAAAATTGCAGCATTTTCGAAACGTCGACATCATAAGCCTAACCACGCGACACAACACTCGGAAAGACCTTGTACAACTGTTATTATTATTATACATTTTTAATAAATACACTTTTAATTAATATATTCCCTTCGATGGGTAATTTTTTTTTATAAAATGGTAATTTTCTAGTCATTGACAGCCCACCAGAAAGAGAGATTCAAAAACTATGGAAATGCATGCATGCACGCAACAGGGATCGAAAACGATGTGAAAGATAAACTAAGACAAGGAGATTTCACAGTAGAAGATCCAGCCCTCAAAAGGTTCTCATTTTGCATGCTGATAAAACTGGGGCTGCTGGAATCCGATGGAAGTTGGCACGGAGAAGTCCAGCTCCAGTTTTCAGAAGACAAGGACAAGAAGAATGTCGAAGAGGTGGTTGATAAGTGTGTGAAGCAGGTAGGAAAAGTGGACGTGGAGACTTCTTGGGATTATGTCCAGTGCTACCATTCCTTGAGACCTCAAGACATCATTCTTTAACAACCAAGATCTCCTATACACTATAATGTGAGATGAAAACATTATAGTAAAAATATTTTAAACTAAAATGCTTTATTATTTCGTCATCGTCATTTTATTTCCCTTCTCTTTACGGGACGGAGTAGCAGCGTCGCTTTCTCGGATCTCCACTTATTTCGATCTTTTTTTCATTTACCCTTTTCCACCCAGTCTAGTAGCAACATTTCTCACACTACTCTGTCATCTACCAAAGGGTCAAGCAAATATTAAGGAATCTGTCCTCGTTCCTCTAACCCTGGGCGAATATAGTAGTATATACTGTATTGCCAGCAAGAAAAAAAAACACCAAAATAGCATTCCTCTCGAATCTAATGGAATGAATCGTATGTAGATTATTCTACAAAATGTAGTACAGGTTGTCGCCGACTTACGACCACAATCGGGTCCGATAAACAGGTCGTAAGTTGATCTGGTCGTAAGTCGGTTTATGCAATAATTTCGGTACACATGTGAATTATAGTGCGTTATGATATCATAACATAAGACTGTTTTCTATGTTCTTATTATAATCAATGTATCACCACTATAATTTATGAGGTTTCTTTTTTTATTTGTTTTCGAGTTTGTCTTTGTTTTCTTTATCATTAGCCTCCCTGATATTCGGATATCTTTACGTATTGCTTTGTTTTTTATTTTTACATTTGTTAGGATTAATTTTAAAAATATGCTACAGTAAAATTGGTTAAATGCTATATGTACTCGTATTAATAAAACATGAAAATAAAGTTGTTTTTATACATACAAAAAAAAATATTGGCCGCTTGTTTGTTTCTTCTTCTCCTCGCATATTTCACGACATGGGCGAACCACATCGTGTGCCATCCGTTCAACCAATACAAATCGTTCGATGTTTGGGTCCATTTCTTCAAAATGTGGAAGAAGCTTATTCCAAAGATAAGTAAACCTTCAGATAGTCCCTTAACGGTGAATTTTCTTTCTGGCTCCTCCTCCTGTTCTTTTTCTGCTTCTCTTCCGCTAATTTTTCTTCATCCAATTCAATAAGTTCTTCATTCGTAAGTTCTCCAGACTCATGATCTAGTAATTCTTCGATGTCTTCTGCCTCACACTCTAAAGACAGATCTTTCGCCAATTTTACTATTTTTTCTATAACTTCAAGTTCTTGTTCACTATCGAATTCTTCAAGTATTTGCGTAACGCTCATCACAATTTTCCCAGATACCATTCATGCACTTCTTTGTCACAGCCTCCCAGGCAGGAACGATATTTTTGGTACACCTAAGAAAATCGTACTGCTTCCTAAACTCTCGCAACGATAGCTCTGTGTCAGCATCTATAAGTTATTCTGAGATAGTAAGCCTTAAATGTAGCAGTATAACCTTGGTCCATAGGCTGAATGGGTGGAGTTGTGTTTGGCGGTAAAAAAATAACTTTCACGTTAGGATGAAGATCAGATACATTGGGTGGATGTCCAGGTGCATTATCTAAGAGCATCAAAATATTAAAAGGAATTTTACTCTCCACACAATATTCACGAACTTGAGGAATAAAACAATTCACGAATCAGTCTTCAAATAGGGTCTTCGTCATCCATGTTTTTTGATTGGAACGAAAGAACACGGGCAGTGTGTGCTTGTTTACATTTTTGAATGCTCGCGGGTTTTCTGATTGATAAATTACTAAAGGCTTGAGTTTGAGACCCGCGATGTTTCCGCCAAGCAGCAGAGTCAACCTATTTTTTAAGTTTTTAATTCAGGCATGCTTTTGGCTTCTATAATTATGTTTCATCCCCATTATAAATTTGCTCCGGTAGATACTTTATTTCCTCCTTCGTACTGCTTAATTTCCATCATTTTTGTTTTCAAATCAATAGCCTTTCATTGTTTCTTGGCACGTTGAGAAACTCACATTTTCCTTGTTGTAGACATCTCGGAAGGGTTTAAAAAATGCTTATAATACAGATCGCGGATTGTGGTCGTAAAGTCGAACAGTCGTAAGTCGCGTCGGTTGTAAGTCGACGACTACCTGTAATATAAAAACCAGAACAAGGGGCTTCGCCCTTAGCCGCTCTGCGGCCCTACCCGGAATTGGCGTTGCGCGAACCCTTGAAATAGTCAAAATGGTTATTTAAAAAAAATATCATATTTTCAAATATCATGGACCCTCAAAGTTGGTAGTATAAACCTACCGGAAACATTCGAAATATGGATGCACCGGAGAATGCTACGGATACCCTGGACGGATATGGTCAGCAACATAAGGGTTCTTCAAAGAGCCAAAGTTGGTAGAGAGTTGCTGACTAATATTAAAATCCGAAAGGTGTCCTATTTGGGTCATGTACTTAGAGGAGCAAAGTACAAATTACTGCACCTGATCATCCAAGGCAAAATATAGGGTCGAAGAGGTGTTGGCAGGAGGCAAATCTCCTGGCTCCGCAATATACGGGATTGGACTGGTATAAGGAGCGTTGGGGATTTTTTTCAGGCTGCCGGAGACAAAGATGTCTACTCTCAGGTGGTATTCAACGATGGGGGGGGGGGGGGGCTGACATGACACGGAGAAGAAGAATAATATTTTCTTAAATTTTAAGTTATTTTACCTATTATTGCATTTATTAAAGCTTAATATATCCTTCATGTTCATGTTTTCAATAACATTCTCACGATTATCGTATCAATTTTAAGATAAATTTATTTGTGAAATATGTATTTAGATAATATCATTTTACTAATATTTTAGTTCCGTGAAGTATTTAGATTTGTGATTTTATTTGATGGTTTTTTTGTAGGTGCATTAAACATATTTTAAATTATTTTGGAAAGAACATTATAAATCGCCAAATAAATTACTATTAGGTCCTTACATATGAAATTGGCGTTTTGCCGTACTGGCAACTTTGATCTCAAATATCTTCTCTTTGGTTAGGAATTCCAAATTAAAATTTATACAGCTATTTACTCAAGTATTTGTGTTTCGAAAATTATAATTCATTTGTTTTTTCCTCAATTGTTTTTTTTCTTTGCGTCACTCAGTTTACAAAATGGAAAACTTGAAATATCGCGTTATTTACGAGTACGAGTTCCACCGTGGCACCAGTGCTGCAGAAACGGCTCGAAGGATTAATGATGTGTATGGTGACGGTGCCGCAAAAGAAAACACAGTGCGTTTTTGGTTCCAACGTTTTCGTTCTGGAAATTTCGACCTGCAGAAAAAGCCCGGTGGACGGCCGGAGACCAAAGTTGATAATGAAGAATTGAAGGCTATTGTGGAAGCGGATCCATCGCAAACCACGTCCGAGTTAGCTGCAGGCTGCGGTGTTAGTGATAAAACTGTTTTAATCCACTTGAAGCAAATTGGGAAGGTGAAAAAGCTTGAAAGGTGGGTACCTCACGAATTGAGTGAAGCAAATCAACAAACGCGCGTTGACTGCTGCGTTGCATTACTCAACCGGCACAATAATGAAGGGAGTTTGAATCGAATCATTACCTGTGATAAAAAGTGGATCCTGTATGATAATCGGAAGCGCTCATCGCAATGGCTGAACCCTGCCGAACCAGCCAAACCATGCCCCAAGCGAAAATTGACTCCAAAAAAGTTACTTGTGAGCGTTTGGTGGACTAGTGCTGGTGTCGTTCACTACAGCTTTCTTAAATCTGGCCAGACGATTACGGCAGATGTCTATTGTCAGCAACTGCAAACCATGATGGAAAAGCTAGCTGCTAAACAACCGAGGCTGGTTAATCGCTCTAGGCCACTGCTGCTTCATGATAACGCTAGACCACACACTGCACAACAGACGGCTACCAAATTAGAAGAGCTTCAATTGGAATGTCTAAGACATCCACCGTACTCTCCGGACCTTGCCCCAACAGATTACTACTTTTTTCGAAATTTGGATAACTTCTTGCAAGGGAAAAAATTCAACTCCGATGGGGCAGTCCAAACCGACTTCAAAGATTTTATTGATTCCCGTCCGAATGGTTTTTTTAGTAAAGGGATCGATGAACTACCTATGAGATGGCAAAAGTGCATAGATAGCAATGGTACATACTTTGATTAAATAAATATATTATATTAAAAAAAAATCAACTTTATGTTCCTCCCAAACAAAACGCCAATTTCATATGTAAGGACCTAATATTATGTTTTACTAGAATTCGATTTACTTAAGTAATCATATTTAGAATTATGAAATAGCCTACAAAAACAATATACTATTATCACTTAAAAGGGAGCATGCAGTGTCAATACAGGGTGAGGTCGCAGAGTAGCCAAGAGTGGAGTCCTGCTTAAAATAACTACCCAGATCTTACTGGAACATTTTGAAATTCGTCCGAAGAGAATAAAAATATGAAATCTAAAAATAGATGTCACCCAAATAGCGTATAATTTTCAGTTGTAATAACAGATGGCGCACTATTTTAATTTTTATTAGTAAAATGCGACACGTACATAATTTCCTGATTGAGGAACTTACGGGTATGGTTAAATTGTGGCACCATATCTTAGTTCAGAGCTGCTGCCTCAAAGGTAAAGATAGCCATGATGATCGTCTTAGAAAAGAAAACTAACCTTCATCTTCAGATTTTTATTTTTATCAGATCTTAGTTTAGCAATAGTTCTCATCTATTAGTATACCATATAACATATGGTACAATACAGGTGTTGAATAACAGTTTTAAAACTCACCACAACTTTTCGAAACCGTGATATATTTTTGTCTTCGAGTTAAAAAAGAATGTCCCCTTCAAAGCAATGTCCTCTCTCACGAGATAAGAACAGAGTTACGAGCCCAGACAGCGCATCTCGTCGCAGAAGACGTCCCCGGTGCGTGACACGCGACGCCCGAAATAGACGACCAACTCGGAGAGTAAACGCTACGATTTCTCGATTGATATGGTGACATAACCAGCACCTTACTTATTCCGCATTAGACTAGTCCCTACTTTCGATCTTTGACTCTAAAAACACGATCGAAGTCGAGACAACCTTTCACAGTGTCCGGCTTGTTTATGAGGAATTCTGTGAAGGGTTAATTACTAAAATCGTTATAAATTTTATAAATATTTTAACAAAATGTTGTAAAACTGTTTAAAATACTTGCCAACATGATCATTTGTGAAGAACTACATCATACTCCGTATACATGTACCAGGCCTCACTACTTTTTTTGTGCTAAGCGCATGCATGCCTTGCAAGTTCTGCAGGATTTTTTGCCAGTTGATGGAATACATATCAACCCATCTTCTTTGATAATCAATTGATAGAATTCGGCATTTTTTTATTAAAACGCGGAAACTCCAGCTGGTCTCCTGATTCATATATCAAAATATTCAAGATCTGACATTTCACTGCACATTGATGACGCGTTGTCAGAATTAATGCATAACATATTTTCATCGTCTAACGCAGTGTCAGACAAACTTTTTTACTTCATGGCACACTGGCGAATGGGATTTGTTCCGCGGCACACCAAATAAAAATGCCTTAAAAAAGGAAATGTACCATATTAATATGAATAAAGGAAATCAAAGTGTAGGTAACAAAAAAATTTACAATAATATTTTATCAACATATATATGTCTCTCCGTGGTTGCAGTCCTAAGACTGGTTTGCAGCAATTTCAACTCTTCTCCTCCATTCCTCCCTGTCCTGTGCGGCTCTTTTTAAATCTGTATATGTTGAGCAGCGCACGTCCACCATCAGGTCCTCCAGGTACTCTCGGCGTGGGCGTCCCCTAGAGTTTGTCCCCTCGGTCATACCCTCCATTATGGCATGCAAGAGGCCCTCTTGTTGTATTATATGACCGATCCATCCTGCACGCCTTTCGGATAAGATCCTGAGCAGGTGCCTTCCTCCTTCGATTCGTTGGAGAACCTCTTCATTTGTGATGTGGTATCTCCAGGAAATTCCTAATAGTCTTCTATAGGACCACATCTCAAAAGCCTCTAGTCTTCGTCTATCTCTTTCGGATAGGCACCATGTCTCGCAGCCGTACATCAAGATATTCCATACATAGGTCTTGATGCGGAGTATTCTCAGTTTTAGGTCTATAGGTGGTAATAAGTTTATTAGTGAGAAGGATGCAATTGATTTTTAAAAAGAATTCTGTCAAAACGCGGCTCTAAATTAGACAAACAAACACGTAACTCCTCATCTACCATCTGTAACCGCTCTCGTTTTTTTAATTTCATTTCCTCGAGCGCTGAAAATCCAAATTCGCAAAGCTACAACGATCCAAACGACAACAGAGAGTTAATTGCTGTTGTTGCCAATCGAGGATATTGACACCAAATCGAAATCCAAAATGCTGACAACTCTAGCTCAGAAAATGAGGCTTTGTGCACAGGGTAATTTTTTTATATCTATTAAAATTTCCTCCTCTGTTAGTGTCAGGTGTGTACCGTCGAATCTTGCGAATGGATTGATGACCCACTGGTACATTTGATAATCAAGTGATGGAAAATACTCGGAAAATGACGCAGAAAGGAGCACTAATGTCCTCTGCACTTCTGGCAAAATTTTAAATTTGTTTGAGGAAGCGTCTACACCTGGGAAGCAATCAAGCTGTGAGTTAGACTCTGACGTATTGTCCATATTAGAAATCAGAAATCAAGAGACTATCGTTAAAAGGTTGAATTGTTTACAAAAATATTAACTATAGTTCAGAAAATGTAGGATGAGTCCTGTGACATCTCACAAATTTGCCCCAATACAACCTTGTAACGATGTTCAGTAATTTTAATTATTTTATCAACTTTAATATAAGCCTCAATTCTAACAAATAGCAAGTTATTTAGGTAAATACATTACATAAGGTTGTATTGGGGCAAATTTGTGAGCTGTCACAGGACTCATCCTAGAATTTCCGAACTATAGATGCTAGTTATAGTTCCTTACTCGGAAGAGGTATCGACAACATGAAAACACGGGGCCGGGACTCAACTAAAACCTAGTTTATCACGTTAAAACACGTATTAGTATACAAAGTGTTATAACACTGATCAAAAAGTAATAAATGTTGAGAGAAGTAAAGAAGAGGAAGAAGAATGTATTGTAGGAGTGAAGATAAACTTAACCAATATTAAAACTTATCGTAAATATGAACTGCTATGAAAAAAGTAATTAAATCAGTGCCTTCCAAAAAATCTTATCTGAAAGTAGTAAATATGGTCAGAATACGATTATCCTTCAAAGATCTGCAACAAAAGGAGAGCTGTTGACCAACGTCAAAATTAGGAAGAGATCATACTTGGAACCTGGTCTGCGTGGTTCCAAATACCAAGTCCAGGTATTCATTCTTAAAGGAAAAATTTGAAGGACATCACGGTGCTGGTGCTGGAAGAAGTCAACTGTCCTGATTTGGATCGGAATACAAGAAGTTCAAAAGCTGCTCCATAAAGCGCAGAACAGAGAGGCATTTTCTCGTCGAGAATACTTGACATGGTATATGATGATGTAATTTTTTTTCTGTCGTTGTTCTTTAGTCTTTGTTGAAATAAAATAAAATTAATTAATTAATAAAACAATCGAAAGATTTTCTTAAAAAGTACAAATGTGCAAATATTAATACCGCTTTACGTGCGAGGTAGTACAGTTAAAATATACGATGATAAACCGCGAGTTATGAGCCTATACTTGAGAAAATGTAGCATGGTCCCTGTGACAGTTCAAAAATTTGCCCAATACAACCTTGTAACGACGTTCAGTAATTTTAATTATTTTATCAACTTTAATATAAGCCTCGATTCTAATAAATAGTAAGTTATTTAGGTAAATACATTACAAAAAACTAACAATAATGACGAATTAATACATCTTGTTACAAATTAGCGAAAATGTGGCAGTTTGTTCAAATCAAATAATATTTGGTGACGTCTGTCAAAAGTCACTACGTTAGTCTGCATTGGCTAGGAACGGGGTGTACGATAATTGAATTTTCGATTTTTTTATACCTAAAATTAAATGTTCGTAATTAGTATTAATTCATAGTGGATCTTGGCCTATTTAAAGATAGATACAAATCATACAATACATTAGAAAGTCAGAATAATGAAAATTAGGAATTAAAACGTCAGTTTAAAAACGATTCAATTCGTAAAAAAAAACGATTTTACCCCATCCCTTTGAGATATGACATTTCAAATGTCATAGGGACCATCCTACATTTTCTCAAGTATAGTCCGGCGGGTTTTAACCCGAAGGCTCGATTAATCGGGGCGAAACCACCCGATCATACTCTTCTATATTTCGGAACACCAATTCGGATGATACCATATGAATGAAAAAAAAACACATTTCTCACCGACTTATATATGTTACTTCTCTCTAAGCTCTTATCGATAACGTCTCGAGCAGCTGAGAGCGTCGGCAGCATTATGTAAGGCAACCTTGAAGAGACTAACAGTGTCTGGTGTGCTGTCACACGCCACTGCTGACGATTTTGGTCCATTCAAACTATTTGGCAACGAAGCAAAGTTAACGCTTCCCTTTACTCAAGTCATCTAAAAGGTAAAATAATTCTGAAACTGTTTGAATTGTTGAGAGTGAAAATATATCAATATAAATTTATAAAAAAATGGAAGCAACGCTAAAAAAATGGTTTAAATCAACGATTTGCTATATTATTTATCTTATACGTAATTTTTTATCAATTTCAAAGTCGACGTATACTGAAACTGAACATTAAAATCATTGCATTATAAAAAAAACATATTAACATAAAAGATATTTATTTAGATTAGATCTCTTAGAGATCGGATCATAAATGAGACGATAAGGTCTGTCTGTGGTGTTGAAGACATAGTGAGGTGGGGAAGAAGCAGAAGGCGCTTCTGGAGGGTCATGTGGACCGCATAGAGCAGTGGTCCCCAAGCCCCGGGCCGCGGCCCGGTACCGGGCCGTGGACCAAATGGTACTGGGCCGCGCAAGGGCCTGCTTAAAAATCAAAATTACTTTTGAAAAATCGAACATACCCAATAAAACTTAATTGTTGCTTAAAATAATTATTCCGTTGAAAACCCCTTCACGCTAAGTTACCACCGACCTTCCGACAATACCTTCGAAATAAAACAACACCACACTACCATATGCATGCCGCATGCGGCTTTCAAATATATCTGCAAGATATCAGAATAACATTACGAGTAAAATCCCGATATTAAACCCTAAGCATTCTCAAAATAAATTATTTTCTCTATCTTGGAAAAAAATACTTTCAACCTTCCGTTGAACCTTAAAAATATTGAAAATACCCATCAATCCAAACTTAATAATCCTTCATTGTTATTATATATTTTTTCTTCATTTTTCCCACAAACCCTGTGTTTTCTCTAATATTATTTGTAACTATAACTTATGTACCACAGTTGTAAATTTTATTATTATATATTGTACAAATATATTGCTATTAAATTTTAAAAAAAAACTACATTCAATGTGTCCCCCCTCCCCCCCTCCAGTGGGTCGCGGTAAAATTATGAAACGTTGACCGGTCCGCGGCGACATAAAGGTTGGGGACCACTGGCATAGAGGATATAAGACTGGCAAGAATCGCTAAGACTGAAAACCCTAACAGCAGGAGATTACCAAGAAGGCCGCCGAAAAACTGGAAGGACAGCTGGACGTCATCATCCCAGGACAGCCCACTGTCACAAACAGGTCATACGACCTAAACCAAGAGGAAAATAAGAAGATATTTATTTTCATCATCCTCAATACATCATTTAAAATTGACATAATTAAAATATAAAGGGGAACAGTTTAACACATGTTTTACAATAATATTGTAATTTGTTTTATCAAACACTGTTTTTTTCACTTTTTTGTATCGGTATAACCCTACCGGTTTCAAGACTTTCACCTGATCATCAGGGGAGCACAAACAATACTCACCGGTAGGGTTATACCGTTACAAAAAAGTGGAATAAACAGTGTTTGATAAAACAAATCACAATGTCTTAAAACCTCCACAATTTTAATGCCTTAACTATAAATAACAAGTATTATATACGAGTATTATAGCAATTATAGTAGATTAAGAGAAAAACTGCACTAGACAAGACCTGTGACGAAGTAATCTCACATTATTTTGTATTGTACATGTATGTATTAATTTGTGCGTTTACGTTTTAAATATACAAATGTATTATTTTATCAATCGGTAATTAACACTAGTATCCCGATCTCGTATTTTAACGTGATAAACTAGAATCATGTTAGAGTTCCGGTTCCGTGTTTTCAAGTGATCGATACCTCTTCTATAAAAGGACGTTTTACTGCCATCTAGCAAATATTTTTATCATAATATAAATAAGCCAAAACCCGTACGGTTGTCGCCAAAGAAAGAATACGAGAATTGAATTTTGAATACAAGAGAGCGAGAGAGGAATACTTCGAAACATATTGAAATTATACTGAACCGGTGTAAAAGGGGACGATGCCAATTTATTTTGAATTGTAATTCATTAAATAATTAATTTATTTCCTGTTATATTGACCCTTATAATTACTTGTGTTTATTTATCTTTTTTTTAATGCAGACAATTATATGTGGCTTTTTGGCAAGATGTCGGAAACGCGAAAACATTAAAGTCAATATATTTGAAACAAGTCTTCAAGGAAAACTTTATCAACAATTCAAATTGAACAACAGTAATGTTTATACACAAAACATCGTGTATAAAGATATTTTTAAGAATTAAATAATTCATCAATCAAGATGTACCTTTTTTACTTCAAACTTTAAACATTAATGAACCCAAAAAACTTTAAGCTGATCTTGCTCCATTCGGTATTTCAAAAATGTATAATTTGTTTTACTTCCGTGAATATTTCACGGGCTGCAACTAGTAAATAATTATTCAACGTTTAAACGATAGTCTCCTGACTTCAAACTTGGACAATACATTAGATCAGGGGTGTCCAACTGAAATTATTTGGTGGGCCAAATAAAACATTGCAAGTCTTTGATGGGCCACACATATAATTATTTTATAACTTAATAATAATATGACGTTTTCTTTATATTAAAAAAAAAACAACTTACAATCGAAATAAAATAAAACAACTTACAATCGAAATAAAAAAACCAACTTACAATCGAAATAAAAAAACAACTGACAATCGAAATAAAAAAAAACAACTTACAATCGAAATAAAAAAAACAACTTACAATCGAAATAAAAAAACAACTTACAATCGAAATAAAAAAAACAACTTACAATCGAAATATTTTATTAATTTGTAAAATTAATGAAACATTTGTTTTTTTTAATTACTTGATAATTTTTTAATATCGACTGGTAAATTGGACGTCGCGCATCGTAGTTTTCACCAGTCAACCTGTTTCGACACTTCGATTTTATAATTTTTAATTTAAAAAAAAAAAACGATTCGCAGCGACATGTGGTGTCAAATGCAGTTATAATGCACATTGCCAGTAGCCTTAATTATGGAAATTTATCTTCAAGGATATGTTTTTTATAAAATTCGTGAATTTTATTCTCTTCGAACATGGCTTTCATCTCAATGCTCGTTGAAAATTTAAGAAGCGACTGAAAAACCTCTTAATTTCTAGTCAGTAAAATAACGTGTTTCATTCCTGATTTTTCTTTTCCTTTCCTCTCCACCATCCCTTCCATTCCTTTTGATTGATGATATCTCACTTTATATGAAAAATAATCTTCGGGTGATTGTTCGTCTTTGTGGGGTTCGTGGGCATGTGCTCACGTATATGTTTATGAATTTCGTGGGGATGGATAGTCATTTGAATTATTTATGCGACCACGTAACTTGCTTCATTTACTTTTGTCTGGTTGGTTGGAAGAGATTGCCGCCTGGCAATAAGCCCGCCAGATTGTATTTCCAATAAAAGGGTTAAATAAATAAATAAATAAAATTATTATAATTAACGTGCACGGAATTTGTTTTATTTTATTTTATCAATAACAAAATACAAAACGTATAGAAAGTTGGAAACTTAGAAAGGGCCACATAAAATCTTAAATTGGGCCGCATGTGGCCCGCGGGTACGATTTGGACATCTCTGCCTTAGATAATGAAACTAAACATGAATTGATTTATGATTGGGATTCTGACATCGCATCATCAATGTGCAGTTAAATTGGGATTCTGACATCGCATCATCAATATGCAGTTAAATTGGGATTCTGACGTCGCATCATCAATGTGCAGTTAAATTGGGATTCTGATATCGCATCATCAATATGCAGTTAAATTGGGATTCTGACATCGCATCATCAATATGCAGTTAAATTGGGATTCTGACATCGCATCATCAATGTGCAGTTAAATTGGGATTCTGACATCGCATCATCAATATGCAGTTAAATTGGGATTCTGGCATCGCATCATCAATGTGCAGTTAAATTGGGATTCTGACATCGCATCATCAATATGCAGTTAAATTGGGATTCTGACATCGCATCATCAATGTGCAGTTAAATTGGGATTCTGATATCGCATCATCAATATGCAGTTAAATTGGGATTCTGACATCGCATCATCAATATGCAGTTAAATTGGGATTCTGACATCGCATCATCAATGTGCAGTTAAATTGGGATTCTGACATCGCATCATCAATATGCAGTTAAATTGGGATTCTGACATCGCATCATCAATATGCAGTTAAATTGGGATTCTGACATCGCATCATCAATGTGCAGTTAAATTGGGATTCTGACATCGCATCATCAACATGCAGTTAAATTGGGATTCTGACATCGCATCATCAATGTGCAGTTAAATTGGGATTCTGACATCGCATCATCAATATGCAGTTAAATTGGGATTCTGACATCGCATCATCAATATGCAGTTAAATTGGGATTCTGGCATCGCATCATCAATGTGCAGTTAAATTGGGATTCTGGCATCGCATCATCAATGTGCAGTTAAATTGGGATTCTGACATCGCATCATCAATATGCAGTTAAATTGGGATTCTGACATCGCATCATCAATGTGCAGTTAAATTGGGATTCTGACATCGCATCATCAATATGCAGTTAAATTGTGATTCTGACATCGCATCATCAATATGCAGTTAAATTGGGATTCTGACATCGCATCATCAATATGCAGTTAAATTGGGATTCTGACATCGCATCATCAATGTGCAGTTAAATTGGGATTCTGACATCGCATCATCAATGTGCAGTTAAATGTCAGATGTTGAAGATTTTAACATATGAATCTGAAGATCAACTACAGTCTCCGGTTCCAAATATAATTAGGAATTTGCAAGATCCTCCAAACATATAAACATGATGATGATATATAAAATATATCATCATCACTATTATCAACCAGGGTCGATCCACTGATGGATGAAGGTCTCCCCAAGTTGACTCCAAATAGTTCGGCTTTTTGCTCGTTGATGCCATGTCATGCTTCCTGATCTCATCTATCCAACGTACCTTCGGTCTTCTTCTGGGCCTCTTTATACCTCTTGGGTACCATTGGATTATTTCGGATGTCCATCGGGAGTCTGACATTCTGGCTATGTGTCCTGCCTATTGCTACTTCATTCTTTTGCACACCTTTATAACGTCTTCTACCTTTGTTATATTGCGAATCCAGGTGTTTCATTTACGGTATCTTTAAGTAGTCTCTTTGTGCGGTCTGGAGCTTTTGTGTGTTCTTTACTGTGAGCGTCCATGTCTTGCAGCCATACGTAAGTACTGGGAGAATACACTGGTTGTAGATCCTTCGCTTCAAGGATATTACTTTTGAAGGTGTTGTTCAAACGTCCAAATGAGCTCCACGCCAGTTTTGTCCTTCGTGCTATCTCCTCCGATATGCCACCTACAAAGGAAATAAGTTGGCCCAGATACACATATTCCTGGACAAGTTCTAGCGGCTTTCCATCTACGAGTACGTTTATTGGTTTTGGGGTAGTAAAGCTGTTCATCATATATTTGGTTTTTGATATATTAATTTGTAAACCAACTTCTTTACTGACCTCTGCCAATTTTTCTAGTTGGTGCTAAAGATCACTCGGGTTTTGTGAGAATATAACGATATCGTCTGCAAATCTAAAATGGCTCAGGTATTTTCCATCAATCACCAGGCCTTTGTTGTCCCATTTTAGTTTATTAAAACGTATTGAATATGTCAAAATATAGGTATTTCATCTACTAACAAAACGGAAAAACTCTGTAGAACTGGCAAGGTATGTGCTAAGCACAAGTAGATAAGTGAGACCCGGTACATGTGTAAGGAGTGTCACACTAAACTAATTTAATAAATAATTTTAAACAAATATACAATATTTCTAATATTTACTTAGATATAGCAATTTTAGTAAACCCTTCGCAAAAATCAGAATTCCTGAAAAGGTGTGGGCTGAAAACGTACGGTGTCCCGTCAGCTGGCCTCGCCATCCTATTTGTAAAGGTGCACCCCGATATGATGTGAATTTTAACTAGAGCAAACATAAACAGTTGGTATATTTAGAGACATTTTCATTGAAATATAATTCTGTAAAATTTTCAGCAGAAAGCTTTTCTCCGCCCCCTCGCACTATACCTCCTGGCATGTAAGTATTTCTCCGCGATAAAGTTGTTCCTTTGCCAAGTTATTGACTTGGCTGTCAATCAGCCATAGAACGGTGAATGCAGCTTGTTTATTTTCATTGAATAAACATCTTCTTTTCATGTCGACAACTTCATAATAAAATAAAATATTTCACGTGTCTTCTCAAAAAAAATACATTTTCCTTATGTGGTAACTTAGATGTTGTCAAAATGATTTAATTACAGGTACATTTATGTGTAATTTGCTCGATGGGTTCCACAAAGGCTCCTTTTTGTATACTGCACCTATTAAAACTTCCTCCAATTGGTAAAATCACTTGGTGACACAATAAAATTAACCAACATGTCTGTTCGATAGGAGACTCACTAGGTGATTAATAGTCACGTATGGTGGCGCGAAGCGTGCAGTGTGGCCATTGCGATAGTATGGGGTGCGTTGGTTTGCTAGGATGTCACCTAGTTTGGAGCGTAGCTCTAAGCACCAAGCGAGGCTCCTACCTGTGTGGTCGAGGCCTTATAAATTTAATTTCCCTCGTGGAATTGAATGTTTCTCCAACGAAAAGAGGTGACCATGAATATTCAAACAATGATCTCAGAGCAGCGAAGTTATATACACCATTGAACTGTTAAGTCATGTTTCGGAATGCCAACTCGACCATCTTAACCGATTCAAAATATAAAGACCATTGATTCCAAACTTTGCCTTAATGTACAATATTTAATTTACTTAATGCAATGTTTCCATCGTATTTTCGAATCGTTAAAGATGTTCCTTCGGAGGAGAGCAGTAGCACTTTGAGGACGATTTCGTCTTCATTGAATAAATTGATTGTTCTGAATCGGTTCAATAGGGTGGGGTTTCATAACACGACTTTGCCGTTGCTGTGACGAGGAATGGGTTATTTAAAAATATTAGTGATATGCGTGTACAGCTTTACGAATAACTCGAAGACAACCATTTTCGGAAGGTTTTAATCAAAATTTATGATTATTTATTAACACATTCAGAACACTCCACCTAAAGCCGAATGTGTAACTATCACATATCGGAAGTTATACAAAGGCTTACGAGAATTTGTAGTTCGTCTACACTCGATAAGTTTTCTTACCAAATATGTTTTTCTAAACATCTGCAAATGCGGGGAATTACCCTACCTAATGACCGTAGCTAACACATTTCTATCCTTACACTCAACATGTTTTTTGTAATATTTTTTACAATGTCAATAATAGTGGGTTTGAATACCAAATTAGAGCGCCCTTGAGGAGAGACTGCTCTCTAAAAAGAAGTGCTATAAAATGTACGTTTATCAAACATTATTTGAATTTGATTATCCATGATATTTTAATAACACAGTTGAATAATTTCGTAAATTATCCAAAACCGAATAAGATCATAAACCCGTCAGTATAAATGTTACATACATGCCCTTTTAAAGGGAAGTTTTTACAACCCTGTTAGTAAAATTGATCTTTCGAAATGTAATATAAATTGATTGCTCCAGTAGACCTGCTGAGTTTCAGACTTACCCATCTTCTGGTTTCAGAATTGCAAGAAATAAAGTACGTGTCAAATTAAATATATATTATATAACATTATACCTTTTGAGAGTTAGTATACACTTTCCAAAATGATGTCGTTAAAACAAATTTTTCGTTGCTAACTTCATTTCAAACGTGATGTATGTATATTATTATGAAAAGTAACGGTAATGCAGGTTAAATGTAACGCATTTTTTCGGCCGTTTTTTTTTTAAATGCGACACAAACAAAAAAATATATATATGCAGTGTATGGTGACAATGCAGTAAGTGGTCGTGTGTGAATAACGTCTCCAAAGACATATCGACGCTACAAGTGAGACACTGGCAACGAGTTTTTCAGGAATGAAATTGGTGGAAGTCAGCATCAAGACTAGACTGAAGTGTCGAAGATGTCCTGGATTCGATTCCCAACAAATTAACTTTCGGACTGATTTAACTCAAAGACTTTAATTTCATCTGAAATTATGTTTTTCTGCAGTTTTATTATATGTGGTTTGGACATATTGAGCGTTGAGAGACAAAAGACTGGCAAAACGAAATACAATGTAAACATGCTCCACCTTTCCGTCGTCCTCGTACTCGTTCAGGTCTTTCTTTGACTTTGGATTTAGCAACATTCATTCTCAAGTCTTTTCGTTCACAATTCATGTACAATTCATTAATCGTATCGTAGTTCATGTTCATTATCCACTCGTGGTCGTTGCTGGGGCTCGTAGTCGAAGATACTTCGTCATTCCATCGTTAATTAAATTTGAAAGCGAAGCTGCGTCGTGGAGTTTGTGTTTCTTTCTTCCATTCTCCTATTTAAGTGAGTGAGCCGTTTCACACCAGCATACTCACAGTCCACACTGCTGTACTGGATCCGATGGCACACCGAAGTGAGAAGACCGGAGCACACCGGCTAATTATCACATTACCACACCGGAATAATAGCACAGCGCGGGGTTCGAACCGGCGACCTTCCGTACGAAAGTCTAATGAGTTACCACGCCCATGCACCTCTGCTAACTCTACCATATAATCAACACTATTCGCTAACGCCACCATATTATCGGCATGCAACTGGTCACATACCGCGCCCATGAACCTCTACTAACTCTACCATGTCATCAACATTATCCGCTTACATTACCATATTATCGGCATGCAACTTGTCACATATCGTACGTCCGCGTTCGACATTTTAGTACCATATTTGTTTTTATTTACTATATTAATTTTAACTTTTAATTAATCCTGATGAATCTTATACAGTTTTTAATTGAAAAGTACAATTTTTGTTTTTATGCACTTGTGCCGTACTATTATTTTTTTTTCTGTTTTGCACATAAATGTTTTTCCGTTTTGATTTTGCGTTCAAGTTTTGATGTTTTACAATTTTGATGTTTGTTTTTCTTTTGTTATATATGTTGGGAGGTTTGTTTGATTGCTGTTTTCATTTGAATTCAATTTTTTGTGGTTGAAACTTGATTTTTCGTAAAAACAGCACCCTTTTAAAATTAATAAATAAATTAATGTGAGTCGTGTTAGAAGAAATGAATAAAACCAAATAAACAAAATGTTGAATGAGGGAAATAGTTGTAGTAGAGGAAACATAATGATCAGTACGAGAAGATGATCGATGGAGAGGTGGCGAAGGAAAGTTTGGCGGTCTGTCCTTTCTGACTACCACAACAACGAAACGACGTAATAGTGTATTCTTATCAAAGGTACGTATTATATACTCGCTTAACAACAGAACACAGAGTTATAAAAATGTAGCGAAACGGAAGACTTCAGAAAATATAACCTTACGAGTAGAGTTTTGATCTCCTTGGCACAAAGAGTTTGTGTTTCAACTTGCTGAAATGTTACAGCTTGCACATAATAAACCAACAGTCGCATATGTGTCATCCATCAATTGGATGGCTGGCATAACGTGGCTTGCATATCACCATCATCGTCAAATTGGCAGCATCATTGTAAAATTGCTTTACAACGAATAATAATTCCACCAGCGGCAATACAATGGGACGACAGACAATACTGTTGAAGTAAATCTGCCATCACAATGTCGCTCTTAACAGCTAAATTGCTGCACCGCTGTTTTCTGTAGTCAGATACTCGCACAATATCATTCTTGGTCGCATTCAATTTTAATATACATGCAAATCATGACACGGAGCGTGTCTCGTGATCCGAAGTTACAAGCTGGCCAGACATACAAAACGTATTTCTGCTTTTAACATTTTTTTTCCATTATGCTTATGAATTAACTATTTTTTTTCATTATGCTTATGAATTGATTTTTTTTTTTCATTATTCTTATGAATTAACTATTATTTTCATTATTTTTATGAATTAACTATTATTTTCAATATACGTGTGAATTAAAGAAAAATTATTATACTTATGAATTAACATTTTTTCATGATACTTATGAATTGACTATTTTTTCATTATTCTTATGAATTAACTATTATTTTCATTGTTCTTATGAATTAACTATTATTTTCATTATTCTTATGAATGAACTATTATTTTCATTATTCTTATGAATTAACTATTATTTTCACTATTCTTATGAATTAACTATTATTTTCATTGTCCTTATGAATTAACCACTATTTTCATTATTCTTATGAATTTACTATTATTTTCAGTATTCTTATGAATTAACTATTATTTTCATTATTCTTATGAATTGACTATTGTATTATTTTCATTATTCTTATGAATTAACTATTATTTTCATTATTCTTATGAATTAACTATTATTTTCATTATTCTTATGAATTAACTATTATTTACATTATTCTTATGAATTAACTATTATTTTTATTATACGTGTGAATTAAAAGAAAACTTTCATTATACTTATGAATTAACATTTTTTCATTATACTTATGAATTGATAATTTTTTTCATTATATGTACTTATGAATCAACTATGTTTATCATTATACTTATGAATCAACTATGTTTTTAATAAAAAATATATTTTTATTATTTTGACTCATAAAATTGCAGTGACTTTGATTTGGTGGCAAAACTCATCCTGTGGTTAGATTGCCAATAAAAAATAATCAAAATTTGAAACGTGAATTTGCAATGTTTGTTACTTGGAAAATAAAACATGTTTATGTACATCTGCGTATAATATTGTAATGTATTGCATTACATTTTCGTTGTATACAGTACAACCTGGCGGGTTAATTGTCATGTGGCAATATCTTTCAACCAATGTTGTTCATGTGTGTGTATTTTTTTTAATTCTATGAGTTGAGTGCTTTTGGAGAAAAACGGATCATAAATTTGTGGCAAATGTGGATTTTAGTGGAATTTTAGTGGATTTTAGTGGTGAACTTCCCTATACTCGTCCATAATTATATTGTTTATGCATATTTTTATTTATTTATAACAAGGTACAGTACCCGGCGGTAAGTAATACGCATCGTTTGAAGAGCGTCGTCTCTGTCGCACGATACGCTAACCGCATCGTGACTACGATACCGGACTGTTAGCGCATCGTGCGATAGAGACTACGTTCTACAAACGATGTGTATTACTTACTGCCGGGTACTGTAAATAAAATCTGATTTAAAAAAAAATCTCGCCAATGAGAAAAGAGTTCCGAGATTAAAATTTGTTGGAAACCGCTGGTTTGGATCAATAAAATTTTACGATAATAATTTTTACGCATACGAAATAATCTGGAAATGTAACGCCCCAAATAATCTGGAAATGTAACGCATCAAATAATCTGGATGTGTAACGCACTAAAAAAGAATATGTAAACATTCAGAAAAGTTGACAATCAAAATTTGACTGGCGATGGATATGCCTCGGCCGGTAATTCCGAGCGATGGGATCTTTATGTGGCCTGAACATGCAGTCTGAAGAGTAAACCCCCACAATCATAACACATTAACCCTCGATATAAGACTATATTTAAGTCCCGAAAGCAAAAGTTTCTTTTCCACTCATATAGAAGTTACAATCAAG
Source organism: Odontocerum albicorne (assembly GCA_949825065.1). Taxonomy (NCBI): domain Eukaryota; kingdom Metazoa; phylum Arthropoda; class Insecta; order Trichoptera; family Odontoceridae; genus Odontocerum; species Odontocerum albicorne. The sequence goes on from OX463841.1 coordinate 49,855,601, forward strand.
AGTGCTTTTCAGAGATTGGCCAACTTCATCGTTAGTTTAGTTTTTCCCTGTGTATAAAATCAATACGACTTGTTTCGCTTTCTATGTTATTTTGACGACCTCTCTGGCCTATTTAGTTCGACGCCTATTTTCTAACTCGGGGGTTTTGGGCTTGATTCCCGTTGGTATCCCTTTTAAATTTTAAAAAGGGTTCTCATTTGATTTTTAACTTAAGGCTGTTTAATACATATCTGGTTGATTGGAAGAGATTGCTACACGGTAATTAACCTACCGTCTTGTAATAATATTGTATAATAATGAAAATCACTTGGTCTCCAAATCGGAGATTTTGAAAAAACATATTTCTGCTAAACCACAGTGCGAATTAATTATGTTTTCTTGGTTCTTATGAATCAGTCCCAAGTATCGTGTTTAATTTAATTTAAATGAAAAGGACATAGTAAGAAGGGAAAGAAGGGAAGGGACATGGTAAGAAGCGAACCAAATAATCACGCGGTAAGATTAATCAACCAACCTTGTGTTGAAAATACTTTTTCTTTATTTTCCTTATATTTTACTTTTGCTACGAATGCAATCAGTATGCATGCAGTTAAAGTGCACACGCACCCGTAATTATGAAATTTTCAATGCGATTATACCCTACTCTGTGTTATTTCAGCTAAGTCACGTCAACCAATAAGATATTATTGTAGAAAAGAGGTTTTCAAAATAAAAACTACGTTGTCCATAATTTATGTAAATTAGTTGATAAAAATACGATTTTTTATACAAAAATATAACAATAAACTTTTCATCGTCTTTAAGTACAGAAATTTTAAAAAATACTAATCATTTTCTTAACATGGTTGGCAGAAACGACGTTTCTATCTTGACTTTTTACATTTTGTTCTCTGAAAATTCCATTCCATAATCCAACCACGTGTTCATTGAAGTTTCTTATCAACTGTCAGTCTTTCTTGATGTATTCGCTCTACATCTCTCAGAATGTTCTTCTTCACCCTACTCATTATGTCAATCCTTCGTTTACGTTCACATCCATTCTAAATTACGAGTACTTAATTCGAGACGCATTTCTACAGTTCAATTCAAATCGATACAACAATTATCCACGTTGTTATAGAGAACTAAATAAGTCCCCATTAACATTAGAACATCGAAACCTTTTTTATTTATCATGAACATGACAAAGAAAGAGACTGCGCATAGAGACTTTTCCCCCGATTGCGACATACTTAAGTGTAAAAAGAATACCAGCGACGACGAGGTCTGAATTCACGGAAAAAGGAAGAATTTCAATCGAGATAAGATTTGAGTCATGGTTTTCAGGGCGGTCAACAAGCAGGTTCCTTCCTTTATACTTCCAGGATTGTTTTAGATGGAAGAAATTGGCAAAGCCAAATATTTTGGCTGAACATTTCAGGGGGCGGAATCTCTTCTATGGAACAATTTTCCGTCTTCCCTGAGGCAAATTTTGAAATTGGCGAAGTTTTCAGTAGACTTGAAAAGTCACTTGTTCTCTGTTAATTAATAGGTCACGCTAGTTATGAAGCATTATTGGGGTGATCTTAATGGTCAGTAAACCTTTTAAGTTTCTTTTAATATTTTCTATGCCCACGTTTGTCTCTAGTACGGTTATGGCTGTTTATATTAAAGGTTATTGCTGTTTATATATTGGGTGTTAACATAAGTTGTGTCCGTTTTTTTCCAATTTAAAAATGAGCACCAAAAGTATAACAAAATGGTAACGGTTATAAGTCATTCGAAAGGAAATTTTCTGCTCTACAGGATATTGTGTTTGCTTTTACGTTACATATATTATTTTATTTGATTACAAGCCTTCAAAATGGAATGTCAAGTAGACGAAAGTGAGCATTTTCGACACCTCCAGTGAACTTCGATGAGGACCGCTTAAACCATATTATTCATGAAGATTCCCTTCAAACTGCCGTAGAATTGGCTGAGCAGATGAATTGTAGTCACATGACTGTATACCGCCATCTTAAATCAATGGGAAAAGTCCAGAAGTTCGGCGCTTGGATTCCACATGGTTTGAGTGAAAACAACTAAAATCAACGTTTGACAATTTTTGCTGGTTTGCTCGCGCGTTATCGAGCTACGCATGGCCACAAACAAATGTTTCTTTACCGCATCATTACTGGTGATGAAAAATGTTTTAAGTGGATCATCATGAATAATATGGTTTAAGCGGTCCTCATCGAAGTCCACTGGTCGTCCAGAACGCTCCATGTCTTTCAGGTCGAAATTACCGTATTTGTAACGTAAAAACCATCGACGAGCTGTCCTTTAATTCGTAGCATCTTTACCGTACACTTCGCAAAAATCGCGAGCAGCTTTGTCAGCTTTATTCTCTCGATTGAACGCGAATAGAAGGACTTGTAATCAACGTACACTTTCGTCTACTTGACATTCCATTTTGAAGGCTTGTAATCAAATAAAATAATATATGTAACGTAAAAGCAAACACAATATCTTGTAGAGCAGAAAATTTTCTTTCGAATGACGTATAACCTTTACCATTTTGTTTTACTTTTGGTGCTCATTTTTAAATTGGAAAAAAACGGACACAATTTATGTTAACACTTAATACATCAGGCTCAAAAATTGTCAGTAAAGGTAAGAAGCATCGTCGTATCGTCTTAACCATAACAGCTCTGGAACCAGTTACCAACTAACTTTAGACACGCCCTCACTTTGATACTTTGTAAATAACGCCCAAAAAATATAGTACTTCAGTCCATGTTACGTGTTTCATTCCCAAATTACAATACTACATATCCAGCATCATTTATTTTTCGCATTGATGACAATTATTTTAATTTGTTTAACTAGTGGCCTGGTGGTAAGACACTTGTCTGCCGATTCGGAGGTTGCGGGCTCGATCCCCGCTGGAACCCAGATTTTTTTTAAATAGGATTCCAGTCTGGTTTTCACTTAGGGCCTATAAAAAAAACATATTTCTGGTTGGTTGGAAGAGATTGCCACATGGCAATAAACTCGCCAGAAGAAGAAGAAAAAAAAAACAAGTTAATGATCTATCCACTATGCCACTATCTTCCTACCCTTACACTCAATCATTCAACTCGTAATATTTTTAACCTGTCGAAAATAGTGGGATCGAATCCCAAATAGGAGAGCTCCCTAAACGGCCTTATTTTACTTGGCCTTTTATTATTATTATTATTATTTGTGAGTATATTTCTCTTACCTTCGACATCTAAAATGGAGTTCGGAGAATGGAAAAGTATCTTACCTGTGAACAATGAAACAAAATACAACAATTAGTTCAAATAATTAATTTACAAAACATTCCTGAGACAAAGTTGTGATTTTTTTGTAATATCCCTCATTTAATTGCAAAAATTCGTAACAAGGTAGCTCTTTGATACGGGGAAAGCAAGAAGTGAGGACTTTGTGGAGGTCTCCAAATAAGCATGTAACTAAATGACTGGCGCGAATACGAGGGTTGCTACTTAAGTTTTGAGATATGGCAACACCAGTGTAGATATGTCAAATCTGACATCAGCATCGTAAAGTTTGACGTTTTTAATGGTATACGTGCTCAGAAAGTTTTGTCATACGAGTACTATTTGTGTTGTTTACAGTGACTTGAAAAATTCATCTCGGCCAAAAATGGAATTCAATCGTGAACATTTTTCCATGCGATGATGTTTTATGATTTTCGACGTAGACTAACTCAACAACAGTGTGCCGATCAACTCGCTTCGACTCTTGGTGATGAAGCACCATCTCGGGACACTGTGTTTCGCTGATTTTCCGAATTTAATCGTGGTCGTAGTTTGCTCCAGGACGAATTTCGTGAAGGTCTTCCAAAATCGGTTGTTGTGCCAGAAAACATCGATGCAGTGCGTGAACTGATGTTGCAAGATCATCACGTGACTTATCGTGAGATTGAGGCATGTTCTACTTGCATACATTCAATATTACATGAACATTTGGCCGTCAAAAAGATTTGTTCGCGTTGAATACCGCATAATTTGACAATCGCTCAAAAAAAGACTCGTGTCGATTGGTCCACAGAAATGTTGAAAAAATTCGATCGCGGTGCTTCAAAAGACGTCTATAAGATCGTGACAGACGATGAATTATGGATCTATGCATATGAGCCAGAAACTAAACAGCAGTTGACTATATGGGTCTTTCAAGACGAGCCAAATCCAACAAAAGTTGTTCACACACGAAGCACTTCGAAGCAAATGGTGGCTTGTTTCTTCGGTATTAATGACCAATGCGCAATAATGCCTTTGGTGAAACGTCGTACGATCAATTTTGAATGGTATACCACCATTTGTTTTCCAGAAGTGTTCGGATAAATGAGGAAAAACAACCGTCAAAGACGGATCATTCTCCACCACGACAATGCGAGCTCTCACACATCGGCTCAAACAAGTGTCTTTTTGAGCACTCAAAACATCGAATTGATGGGTCATCCGCCGTACAGCCCTGATTTGGCACCCAATGACTTTTTTTCATTCCCGAACATCAAAATAAATTGCTAGGTCAACGTTTTTCGACGCCTGAAGCGGTTGATGCGTTCAAATCGCATGTTTTGAAGTTACCTCATTTGGGGTGGAAAAAGTGCTTCGAAAATTGGTTCAAACGCATACAAAAGTGTATTGATCTTCATGGAGAGTATTTTGAAAAACAATAAAGCCATTTTCGATTATAAATATTTGTTTTTACTTATCTGTCTCAAAGCTTGAATAGCAACCCTCGTATTGTCACTTTATTTTTTTAATGAAGGGAAAAAGCAAAAAAATATAAAAATTATATTTTATATACAAACATTGAAATGAACACACACGTTTTGTAAATTAAAAATGCTGTCAGCTTAAATTGTAATAATCATAAAAATAAAATGAAAGTAAGTTTATTTCACATATTAATTGTTTAGGCATGGCAGATTCTAGGAAACATTAAATAACAAGAATTAAAATTTTCAAGATTAAAAATAAATATAAGTACAAATATTATGAAGTAAAATTGTTCGTCAGCTTTAATTAGATTGCACATTAAAATAAAACGAATGTAAGATTATTTAACATATTAATGTATTGTATTATAATAACAACGCCAAATAATAAAGTTTTAAAATAATAGTGGATGGAGTGATACTTAATTTTAGGAAACTTTAATGTTATAACAAAGTACGAGGCGTATCCAGAAAGTAAGTGTACGGAGGTACTCACGACCGGATGGATTTTAAATCATGGCATCCGTGTTTTGGGACTGTCAAGGCATAATTTTAATTGAATATATGCCTCAAGGGGAGACCATCAACTCTGCAAGATACTGTGAGACCCTAAAAAAATTGCGGAGAGCGATTCAGAACAAGAGGAGAGGCATGCTGACAAAGGGAGTCTGCCTGCTGCACGACAATGCCAGACCACACACGGCCAACGCCACGAAGGAACTGCTCGCCTCGTTTAAATGGGATGTCCTGAACCATCCCGCGCATTCCCCTGACCTAACACTTTTAGATTACTATCTTTTTACCTCCCTGAAGCTGCACATGGGTGGAAAAAGGTTTTCAACCGACGAGGAGGTAAAGGAGGAGGTGGAGAAGTGGACGGAGGGGTTGGCGGGAAACTACTTCGAGGAAGGCATCAAAAAGTTGATACCCCGCTTCACCACCTGCATTGAGAAGAATGGCGACTATGTCGAAAAATAGCTTACATATGTACTACGGTAACCACGTATTTTTTTTGTTTAAATAAAAAAAAATGTAACCTACAAAAATTCAGTACACTTACTTTCCGGACTTACCTAGTACATTGTAAGCTTTCGAAAAATGTTGAATAATGCATTACATTAGACAAAAATCGCACTCCTAATTTCGACATGGTAGTGTTTTTTTAATCACCGAGTATTTTAACAACAATACAAACGTGCGCTTTGCGCGAACCAATAGTGTGGCATTCTAAAACCAATACCATTACATACGTTGTGTAATACAGAGAGTGTTACTCACACTATTGCAAAATGAGTCTTTTGGCTGAATGATCCATAATGATAATGATGTTTTAAGATGTGAAAGTAGAATACAAATGTTTCAGCTGAGTGTTAAAGTATTTGAGACACGTATACGAATTTTGAAAGAGATTTTCGCCAGGTAATAAACGCGCCCAATTGTATTTATACTGAAGTGTTAAATAAATAAATAAATAAGGAATGAGATCATTCCGTCACATTCCTTGCAAGTAACACAGCTCTCTAAGTTACAATGGAGGGTTTTTATCATTGGATTACACTTTCGCTTCACACAATACAACCTGGCGGGCGTATTGCCATGTGTCAATATATTCCCTCCAACTAGAAAGATGTTAAAGATGCCCTAAGTAAAAAACCAAACTCGAATCCTTTTTTTTTAAATCAAGGCCCCATTTTAAATCAAGGCAACATTTTAAATCAAGGCCACGGAAGTAGTAGTTTCATGGAAATCCGAACTATACAATATAGTTGTATTGTATGGTTCGGATTTCTATTAAAACTATCTAAATTAAAGGGGTATTTAAGATAGTAACAAAAATGGTTTTAATTCCCCATCATTCAGGTTTCCTAATCAAGAAGTTGATGAAATTGGTCCGTCTTTATTGCTTTAATTCTCTATGGTTCTAAGAATGAAAGTTATTCATTTTTCCTAGAATATGAGTCAACTATTGTTCACAATAAGAAGTACTCCCTTATGGTATCGCTAGAAAAGTCGTGAAATGTATATTTACGGCTTGTTTTACATTTTCTCTATTAAAATATCACGCAAAGTCTAGCGGAAATATTTTGTATGCAACGCAATAAATTTTGCATAGTAATGAGTGAATATTATTACTTTTCCTGAATATATGCATATTTTTTATTGCGTTCGTGTTTAAAAAGTGTTTTTACACCTTTGCGACGGAGGTTTTAAATGAAAGTAACTGTACATTAAAAACTACTTATTGTACTACGTTTAAACGGAAAAGGATACGTGAATCTAATTTTCTTTTTGTGTATGGCAGTGGAAAAATGTATATAAAAAGACAAGAAACTGTATTGTGCGTTTGTGGACTTGGAAAAAGCATATGACCGCGTGATAAGAGACAAGTTGTGGAAAATATTGAACAAAAATGGGGTTAAATGTAAATTATTACGTGGTATTTCGTCATTTTATGCCAAAAGCAGAGCGTGTATTAGGGTGAATGGTACCTTGATTGAGTGGTTTAATATTTCGAAAGGGATAAAGCAAGGATGTGTTATGTCACCCTGGTTGTTTAATATTTAAATAAATTCATGTGTGAAGGAACTACAGATGTCAATGGATGACAGGCAAAGGCTGAATGGGATTGTGTGTTGTTTTGATGTATGCTGATGATATGTTTTTCCCACTTTGCACGGATTTATCCTGTTACAAAAAGAGGGTCTGCTTTTATTTGTTAGGAAGAATATCAGACAGGATTCTTCTCATACTGCTAGACGGTGCCGAGAATATATAAACAGTGTCATTCAGTTGGTTCAATATATCTATACCATGCGTGACTAAATGTGTAGTCATGATATTCATCCTATAACTTGGTATGTAGAACAGAGGGTGATTCCTTGCACGGCTATATTTATTGGGCACATACTCGTATAAACTTAGTGCTTCTAGAATCGCGGGACAGTTAAAGGAACCTTGGAAAACCTTTATTAGGAATATCGCAATGGATTCTTGCTTTCTGGTTTCGAGGCTTCTATAGTTCTCATACTGCTAGATGGTGGCAAGAATATATCAACAGTGTCATTCAGTTGGTTCAATATCTATATACCATGCGTGACTGAGAGTGTAGTCATGATATTCGTCCTATAACTTGGTATGTAGAACAGAGGGTGATACCTTTCACGGCTATATTTATTAGGTACATACGAGCATAAACTTAGTGCTTCTAGAATCGCGGAACAGTTAAAGCAACCTTGAAATATAGCAATGGATTATTGCCTTCTTGTTTAGAGGCTTCTATAGTTACACACCGTGAGAAGTTCGACATGGTGAGCATATTTTGGGTAATCCCCTTTTTTTTATACCATAAATATCTGAGGATTTGTTTTTATATTTGTTCTATATTGTTTTAATGTTTGAGCTGATGAGGAGTCCAAACTGTAGATGCATATTCTAATTTGGTTCTAATTAGACAATTATATAATTTTCGGAGGATATCGGTGCTGTTAAATTATCTTGATATTCTCATTATAAAACCGAGTAGTTTGTACCAGTCCGATATCAACGTGAGACATGGTTAACGAACGTGAGTCCGACATCAAAGGTTACGGTCAAATCTTTAAATTCAGTAATTCTGTTTAATGCTACTCCCTGTATACTCGTACTATACTAATGGTGGATTTGTAATAAATAAAATGATATCAAAGAAAATTGGTATTGTTATTGTAAAAATGCAAAAAAAATAATAATTGGAGAGATATGAAGGAGAATTGGGATTTTTAAGCATGCAAAACAAATAAGAAGGTACAAGTATATGAAGGAGATTTGGCATTGATAAGCACGCGAAATAAATAAAACGATATCAAGGAAAACTGGTATTGTTAAGAACGCAAAATAAATTAGGAGATATATGAAGAAGAATATCAACCTCCGTGGCCTGGTGGTAAGACACTTGTCTGCCGATCCGGAGGTTGCGGGTTCGATCCCCGCTGGATCCAAGATTTTTTTAAATAGGGTTCCAGTCTGGTTAACATTTAGGGCCTATAAAAACATCTTTCTGGTTGGTTGGAAGAGATTGCCACATGGAAATAAACTCGCCAGGTTAAAAAAAAAAAAAAGAAGAAGTATTGGGTTTGCCAAGTATGAAAATAAATAAAGAGTTAAATTAAATTAGAAGAAGGAGTTTGTTAAGTGTGCAAAAATAAATTAGGAGGGGAAAATTGGGATGCATAAGCGCGCGAAATAAGTATTTTTTAACCAGTGTAAAGATGTGAATGAAACGGATACATCTATTGTTTTCCGTATTTCCCGGTAATCGCATGCTGGTTGTGTATGTGTGTGTTTCAAAATATTTGGAGAAATGCTCTAATCCGATTACTTTCCTTATTTCAGAGCGATATAAAAATTATGTCTAAATGAAAAAGTTCAAGAATAATTGGCAACGAGTCAAATGGACTTTTCACGCAAAGCTGAGACCAACACGAGTCAAGCCAAATTATACTCGTTTAGCTGCAATGGATCGAGTTTGCTCAAAACAAATTCGATAAGAATTCGTTGTATGTTCGTTTAGTTACAGTCGATTCCGACCAATAACAATAATTTTAACAAAACTGATATTGGTCGAAATCGACTGCAAATACACATACCCTGTTCTAAAATAAACAAACCCCTAATCAAATCCCTTACATAAAATACAATTCAAATTCTTCTTCTTCAAGTGTCGCGTCCAGTCTCCACTACGTTGGCGATTACTCTTGAAAAAAATAACTATCTTTAGCGGTACTGAACAGCAATTAACTAACTGGATACCTGTCTATTCGCAAATGTCGCGTAACCATGGCAGGCACCTTATACCGATTCCGTATTAACCCTCGATTTTGCCCATCAATATTAATTTCAGGAAGTGGTATTTTTCTTCTCTCAATATATGATCCAAATAGGCAATCTTTCAGAATTTTATGGTATTTGTACAGAATTTTATGGAGTCACATTTACCGCATGGTCATGCGATGTTACAGCTAAAATTTGATACCTCTATCCACAGAAATATGTCAACTAGAGTCAATAGAAGACGTGTTATTTCGTTACACTCTGAAATGTTAAAAATTTAATTGAATTTTAGCGCGGTTAGAGAGGTATTTCTTCCAAGTAAGAAAATTCTATAAATATGATCATTTATCATTTTATTTGTAAACTCTTGTTATAGGTATACCTTCTCGGCATTGTATCTCAATGTTTCGATGAATACAATTTTTTTTTTATTATTCGAAGATCCATATTTCGAATATTTCCGATTACAGTAGAAGCGTAAGGTCTCGGCCACACAGGTAGGAGCCTCGCTTTGTGCTTAGAGTTACGCTACTAGGTGACTATAATAGTCATGTAGCGTGGCGCGAAGCGTGCAGTGTGGCCATTGCGATAGTATGGGATGCGTTGGTTCGCTAAGATATGTCATCTAGCTCGCAGCGTAGCCGAGGTCTAAATGATGTTAAATTTCCAGCCTCGACAAGTTAGAGCGTGTATGGATAGATACCATGTCCACCGCATGGTCATGCATCAGACGGTAAAGCTCCCGTCAGCAGATTAAATACATAAGAAGAAACTCTCCCATCCCTCAGCACGCTTAGAGGGTAGTATCTCAATATACCAAGGAGAAACCTTATAGGATAGAGCCACGGGTAGAAACAGCACTCCCGTAATTATAGAAATCTCAAAAATGTATTTTGAACTTTCTCTATCATTTGACAGTAACGAATCCCATGTGGAACTACACACCAATTCTCCACATTCTAACTTGCTACGGACCAGCGCATTGTAGAAAGATCTGAGAACCTCTCCCCCATCAAATGACTTAGGGGCTCGCATCGCAAACCCCTATACGAGTACTCTATAAGCAGCCTCACATAGTTTCCCAACATGAAGACCAAATAAGAGCCTACTGCTCAGACCACTGATTTAATAACTTATTTATCAAACACGATATTTTTACTCAATCAGGATTGATGCCACTAAGGTCAAAAAGTTTCCGGCAGAATTAGCTAGAGTGTGTATGGACAGATATATTATCTAATGTTTACATACAACAGATACTACGCGAGTCACATTCACCGCATGGTCATGCGATGTTACAGCTAAAATTTGATACCTCTATTCACAATAATATGTCAACTAGAGTCAATAGAAGACGTGTTATTTCGTTACACTCTGAAATGTTAAAAATTAAATAATTTTTTTGCGCGGTAAGCGAGGTATTTCTTCAAAGTAAGAAAATTCTATAAATACGAGCGTTTATCTTTTTACACGTATACATTGGGATTCCAATTTTTACTTTCTTAACTTTCCACGTGTAAATGATACATTCGCATGTGAAGTTGTAGGAACCAAATAAGACATACACCCATGTGATGAGGCGCGCTGTTATCCCTTTTGGTTCCAGTTAATGTAGCGCTGTAGGAAATCGATTTCGGGCATTGGGCCTAAAAGTCGACTAGTAAGAGCGCAAATACCATATATTAGCTTATCTTTACATACGACAGATACCATGTTTTTTTTACAGTTCTATCTCCGTGGTTGCAGTCCTAAGACTGGTTTGCAGCAATTTCAACTCTTCTCCTCCATTCTCCCCTGTCCTGTGCGGCTCTTTTTAAATCTGTATATGTTGAGCAGCGCACATCCACCAACAGGTCCTCCAGGTACTCTCGGCGTGGGCGTCCCCTAGAGTTTGTCCCCTCGGTCATACCCTCCATTATGGCATGCAAGAGGCCCTATTGTCGTATTATATGACCGATCCATCTTGCACGCCTTTCGGACAGGATCCTGAGCAGGTGCCTTCCTCCTTCGATTCGTTGGAGAACCTCTTCATTTGTGATGCGGTCTCTCCAGGAAATTCCTAATAGTCTTCTATAGGACCACATCTCAAAAGCCTCTAGTCTTCGTCTATCTCTTTTACAGTTCCTTCTTTCTAAATATGTTTCACTTGATCCAATCATGCATTTGTTGTTTTTCCTTTACCACGCCTTTCATTCACTATACAATCAATATTTATTTTGTAAGCCTTTATTCAATATTCATTGGTTCTACATGTCCAAACCACCTCAGAGTGCTCATATTTATCTTAATCTTATTCAACACACCAGACTTAAGAGCACATTCATCCTTATTCAATAAATTCCTTATTTTATCACATACTAACACACCGTGTATTCTTACCAGTACACGCATTTCTACGATTTCTTTCAGAATTTTTCCACACCCACGTTTCACTCCCATAGATCAAAGTTGATACTAAAATACTCATGTAAACTATCATATCAGCTGATTTTGATACTATCTAGTTCGAATATACATATTATTTATAGTTAAGGCATTAACATTGTGTAGGTTTAAAGACATTGTAATTTGTTTTACCAAACACTATTTATTCCATTTTATGTAACGGTATAACCCTATCATACGAGGCATATCCAGAAAGTAAGTGTACTGAATTTTTGTAGGTTACAATTTTTTTTATTTAAACAAAAAAATTATGTGGTTACCGTAGTACATATGTAAGCTATTTTTCGACATAGTCGCCATTCCTCTCAATGCAGGTGGTGAAGCGGGGTATCGACTTTTTGATGCCTTCCTCGAAGTAGTTTCCCGCCAACCCTTCCGTCCACTTCTCCACCTCCTCCTGTAGCTTCTCGTCGGTTGAAAACCTTTTTCCAGGGAATTTTTTTAGTGTCTCACAGTATCTTGCAGAGTTGATGGTCTCCCCTTGAGGCATATATTCAATTAAAATTATGCCTTGACAGTCCCAAAACACGGATGCCATTAATTTTTTGGCTGAAATTGTGGTTTTGAACTTTTTGGCGGAGGGTGAAGAGGTGTGACGCCACTGTTGAGACTGCCTTTTGGTTTCAGGCGTGTAGTGTGCAACCCAAGTTTCATCTCCAATAACGATGGAGCGGAGAAATTCATCTCCATGGAGTTTGCAGCGCCTCAAAAACTCTTGCCTTTTTACAAAATTTCGCACTTGGCGGGAGATTGGGTTGACATTTTTCACGAAACGTGTTGTCACGTCGACACTTCTCAACGTACTGACCTCGAACCGGTCTCGTTGCGGAGGGGAAGGGTCAAGCTACACGGAAGTGTAGCCAACATGTCGAAAATAAAATCTATCCGGTCGTGAGAGCCTCAGTACACTTACTTTCTGGATACGCCTCGTATATTGAAAGAAGAAGAATACAACATCCTAAAATTAATATTGATAGGAAAATTGAGGGCCGACAAGGAATCAGCTGCTAACGGAGCTACACCGTTTGACGTCTGACAATGCAGTGGACATGGTATCTGTTTATGCACGCTCTAACTTGTTCAGGCTGAAAATTTTTGGACCTCAGTGTTATAAAAACTTTTCACCCTTCCATTCGAATTGGAAACATTCAAAGTATGGATCTGCGGATAACGTTAAAAATTTCTTAGTCTCATCGTATGTCGAAACACTGAATTACTACACCGATTAGACATAGAACGAGAGCTCTTAAATACCGAAGATTGCCTATTTGGATCATATATTGAGAGGAGAAAAATATCTCTACCTTAAATTAATATTAATGAGCAAAATCGAGGGTCAACGCGGAATCGGTAGAAGGTGCCTGTCATGGTTACCCAACATTCGCGAATGGACAGGTATCCAGTTAGTTGAGGAACTGTTCCGTGCCACCAAAGACAGAGATATCTTCTCAAGAGTGATCCGTCAGAAAGATTAGACACGCCCCATGAAAAAAGTAGAAAAATATGAATTTCATGTAAAGTTAGGGTTTTCGATTAGGTTAGGTTTTTCGTTAGGTTAGCTTTTTATTAGGTTAAGTTTTTCATTAGGGTAGGTTTTACACTAGGTTAGATTTTTCATTAGGTTATGTTTTTCGTCAGATTAGCTTTTTTCGTAGGTTAGGTTTTTCATTAGGTTGGGTTCATCGTTATGTTAAATTTTTCATTAAGTTAGGTTTTTACAAAGCTAGGTTTTTCGTCAAGTTTGCTTTTTTATTAGGTTAGGTTTTTCACTAAGCTAGGTTTTTCGTCAAGTTTGCTTTTTTATTTGGTTAGGTTTTTCATTATGTTGGGTTTTTGTTTATTTTAGGATAGGTAAGGTTAGGTTTATTTACAGTTGATTTCGATCAATTACAATTTTAACAAAATATTTTCTGAAGAGTGATCGGCAACGTTAGGGGGACTGTACACGGCGTATGAAGAAGAAGAGTAGTGCCTATTTAGTTTATTCTTGAATATTGATAAGGCTATCTAATTGAGCCTTTTTGAGTTGAGGAGCCGGATACGACTTACGAACCGCTAGTTTTAAGGAACCAGATACGACTTACGAACCACTAGTTTTAAGGAACCAGATACGACTTACGAACCGATAGTTTTAAGGAGCCGGATACGACTTACGAACCGCTAGTTTTAAGGCCGCTGCCCTAATTCCCACACCCACTCCTCATCACGCCCTCGGGCTCGGAAGTGTCTCAATCTACTTGTATCTAAGCATATTGCGTGCGACCGCTCGAAATATGCTTATTTCAGCCAAAATCTACATAATATATCTGGGTACAATCGTTCCACTCCGAGTTCCGCGGTACAATGAACCCTCGTCATTTTCTTTTCAGACGTCCGAATATTTTAACGGCCGTAAATAACACGAACATAATACAAAACTATGTGTACAATATTCACTCGGTTACAGGTGGGCCATTCCACGTAAAATCTTCACAATAACAAGAAAAATTCTACCCCTTTAGATTACCTATTTAGATTTTGTTGATTTTTTTGTTTACAGTCTGTTCTGTCATTTTTTTTGTTAAGTATGTTTTAATTTTTTATACATACATGTCATCACGCCGTTTTTCCTGTCGGAATTGGCAGACAGGAGAAAACGATAGACTTTCCTATTGCGATAAACTGAATGGCGTTTTGGTAAAGAGGTACATGTCATCAATTACTTATTTTTCAGTTTGAAGTTTTGCAACACTTGTATTGCTGAAATACAGACCTCAGGTAGATTTTAAAGGTAAACTTTACCTGAGGTCTGTATTTCAGGAATACAAGTGTTGCAAAACTTCAAACTGACAAATAAGTAATTGATGACATAATATACCTCTTTACCAAAACGCCATTCAACTTTCCTACACCTATACAACTTCTACGTTTTATCTGCCTTTTATATTTCTTTCTTTCATAATTCAAAATTCCTCCACGCTCCAATCTACCACACTTTCCACTTACATTTGCACTGTATATTTGTTTTGTTAATATTTCTTCATCCATTCGTCCTACGTGCCCATACCATCTCAGTGTGATATTTTTTATGAATGTTTCAAAAATTAAAAAATTGCAAAAAGCGCATGTTTTGGAAATATAGGGTGGGGCATGAATCTTGTTACAAAAATAAATTTAAATAATAATTACATGATTTTTATGTAGTTTTTCAGACTGTAATGTGGCTATATGTGGCAGACTGTAATGTGGCTATGTTCAGACTGTTATGTGAGTATAATTTCAGTCACATTACAGTCTAAACAACTAACATAAAAATCATGTCATTATTATTTAAATTTATTTTTGTAGCAAGATTCATGCCTCACCCTGTACATAATAACTGAATTTTTTAATACTTTATGATAGATAAATCATATAACGGTCTTTTTAAAATTCTTAAAAAATTTCATTAACATTTTTGGTTTTCAGAACACTGGTATTTTTAAATGTTTGAAAAAAAAACATGAAAAGTTATTAATAGTTTTTTTTGTTTATGTCCACCGAGTATTGTCTTGGAATCAGAATATGATCATAAGCTATGAAATATATTACAATGTCAAAACATGCATATCATTGGTGGGTTAAAACGTGAATTTTATTGATTCACACAAGTCATGAACTTCTGAAAGCAATAAAAAATCATGTTTTAATTATTTAATTTAATGATTTTAATTTTAATAAAACATCGTGTTTTAATAATCCACAGGCGTAAACCGAAAATAAAATAAAAATCAAAAGGGGTGGAAAGTGTTCGTCGAGTTGACATGGAATAGCCCAGGTGGTGAATTTACAACGGGCAATCTGGGTGAACATTGTATAACAAGGATTTATTGGTGTAAATTGCAAAGGCTTTGTGGGATTTTACGCACTTTTTTGTACTGAAATTACTTTTAGATTCGTAGTTACGTATTTTAAAATGACATTCGTGCTCGTGGTCTGGTAAATAAGTTTACTTACTGAAAAAAAAACTGACGTTCCAGGTTCTGTACTGAATATATTGCTACACGACTTGTAACATATAAGTGAACAACTCGTTACACATTTTTTTATAAGAAATGGTGTTTAAATTGTATACACAAATGAGTTTTTCCTTTGATTTTTTTACTACTAACAGTACCTGGGGTTACTTTGCATTTATAATCATATTTTTAGACAATTCATTGTAAAATACACAAATAACGAGGTTTTTGTCAAACGGTAATCACTTCCAACCAACCAGACAAGAGTTACGCAGATTGGTGACAATTACTGGATGGTATACCATATTTCTACGTAAAACGTTACGAATATTTTTTATAAATCAAATTTCAAATATTCATGTTTTTTTTACGTACATACTCTCTGCAAGCGAGTGTAGGTAGCAATATAACTTTAATTGGAGGAATCGTCGAAAACATATTATCGACAACCTGTCAGTGATTCTCATTTCTTCAAGGGTGGAGGAGTTAGTTCACCTTACTGTCCATGGAATTCGTAACATCCCTACCCAGCATCACTATCCACGCCATACATGAATAAAGCGAGTCATTTTTTACCAGCTAAGAACAATTGTCAAGTACTATAGTTCGGAAATTATAGGATGAGTCCTGTGACAGCTCACAAATATGCCCCAATACAACCTTATGTAATGTATTTACCTAAATAACTTGTTATTTATTAGAATTGAGGCTTATATTAAAGTTGATAAAATAATTAAAATTACTGAACATCGTTACAAGGTTGTATTGGGGCAAATTTATGAGCTGTCACAGGACTCATCCTAGAATTTTCGAACTATAATGAATAAGAAATAAGATTTAACTTAATGTCGTTATTTTTAATATTCATTTTCTAAGAAAATTTATATGACTTGTGATAAAGAGAAAAAATTTACACGAATACTCTATTTGAAAAAAAATCGTAAATAAATATATTGTAATAAAAATATTTTATATTAAAAACAGTTTTTTAGAAGAAAAAAATTGTTTTCATACGGCTGATTTAACATAACGCTTTTCTGTGCCTGAAGAATTTAAATAGCCTTATATTAGGTACCTACTAAGCAAACTTATTAATTACAATATATCTTATTCTAAATATAATAATAATAAAATGTCAATTTATATAGCGCTGTTTAAAGAACAGACTCTCCTTAATTTGGGATTCAACCCCACTATTTTTGACATATCAAAAATATATCAAAATAAATATATATAAGTTGAGTGTAAAGATGGAAAGATGATGGCTGAGGCCATTAGATAAGGCACTTCCCCACATCTGCATAAGTTTAGAAAAATATATTAGGGAAGAAAACCGCTGTAAGTTTACCAACAAAAGACGAACTACAAAGAAAGATTTTAGATCTTCAGGTATATATTTTTTATTTTTATTACACATGACAAGAAATATACATAATTTGCGAAAAAACAACAGGTAATTTAATTTGGACATACAATTTTAATGTATCTGGGTTTGTTGTCGTTCATTTGTCGTTTATTGCGTTTCATATGACAGTAACACATTCGGCTTTAGGTGGAGTGTAATGTATTCGTATGATGTTCATACATAATCATGTATTTCGTTAAAACCTCTTAAAAGGGGTTGTCTTCAATAATGATAAATAAGTCATTGAAATTATTACACTTGACAACTCGACTAACTATATTTACACGTATTGTTAAATTAAAAACCTGGAACATGCACGAATTATTCCTTTAGCATGTGGTGTTGGCCCTGGGATCCATAGTGACTAGTGTTAATGATGCATCTTTCAAGATTAAACGTCGAATATTCATGGCAAACAGATGCTACTTTGGTCTGAGAAAACACCTTATATCTCGGTTGTTGTCCAGAAAAACAAAACTTACCATTTACAAGACACTGTTACGACCTGTCCTCACATATGGGTCTGAATGCTGGGTATCGAGTAAGAAGGACGAATCTTCCCTTCTAATATTTGAAAGGAAAATACTCAGACAAATATTCGGACCCATACAGGAAAATGAATCTTGGAGAGTGAGATATAATGAGGAGCTATACAGCATATACAAAGAGCCCAACATTATAAAATACATCAAAATTGGGAGGCTACGTTGGGCGGGGCATGTATCAAGAATGGGAGAAGAGAGAATGCCTAACAAGGTACTCTTTTCCAAGTCCCAAGGAAGATGTAGCGTGGGTAGACCAAAGCTCAGGTGGATGGATGGGGGGCAGAGTGATACAAGCGTGATTGGCATCAGGGGCTGGAGGAATGCATCCCAGGATAGGAGGGAATGGCGACGACTGCTGGAGGAGGCTGGGGCCCACAATGGGCTGTAGTGCCATTGATTGATTGATTGATGTGGTGTTGGCGTTGGATACTGAGAATTTCTTGAACCGCCAGAAGAACGAATATCTCCCTACTCTAAGAGTCCAAAAATGAACCAAAGATAACAAGTGCAAAAAAAACTTTTGATAAAAGAGACTTATTTGTCTAAAACAATAATAAAAATGAATTGTTGATTTAAAACATTGTGGCAAAATATAGGAAATTAAATAATATAAAAAAAAATATTATTTCCAGTACTAAACTAAATTTAAGAGATTTTTCCTGGAGGAACTGAGTCACACATGAAACACGTATATATGAGAAACACGTACGACTATGCAAACGTTTAAAAAGTGTGATCGCTCTAGCTACCGGCATTTCCAAAGGCAAGTCGGTTCGACTTATAGGTTAATAAAACAATCTATGAGTGCGTTATCTCAAATAATTATCCGGAACATACAAACCAGGACTGTTCAGGACGCATGGGTTAACTAAATTACCCCTGAGTAAACAAAAAAGTGGACACCCAATCGAAGATATCTTCCACTCTCTAATAATCTATAACTAAGCATCCCCAGTAAGAAGACACTTGGATAAAGCAAGGGGTAGTATCCACACTCTCTCATGTACCCCTTTCAGACAAATACACAAATACTCCACTTAAATGGAAATGTGTTATTATCATATATTAGAAGATTTAAAAAATATTTCTTCGATTTCCGTCTTTCTTTGGTACCGTTTTTTCCGGTTTTATTATTACCAAATATGTTTTGCTAATCATATGTAGATATGGGGAAGTACCCGATTCAATGACCACAGCAACCAATTCATGTAGTTACGCTAAACTTGTTTTATGTGTATTTTTTTAGCATTCTCTCAATAAGAGTGCGTTCAAACTCTGAGTAGGAAAGCTCTAAAAGAGAGTAACACGCTACAATTCATATTATTTCCCTTCTCCCGACTTCATGCCGAACAGCGTGAAGTAACACTAACACCTCAACATCCTCACTTGGACCGTGAAGTTCTATAAAAGCTAACAGAACCACAGCAATCCTCTAATCGTTACCCTGGGGGCTTATAAGAGTAAGCCCGATTTCCGTTATACGAAGCATCATTTGTTGTCTGACTAGTCTACCTACAGTATTAGCAGGGAGGACCAAGGTCTCAGTGATTGTGATGGAATGCAAGTAATTTGGACGAGTGGACATGTACATGCTAAATAATTCGTATTAAAATAATTATTTGTAAGAATTGTTATTTAGATATAAGTAATATACGAGGCATATCCAAAAAGTAAGTGTACTGAATTTTTGTATGTTACAATTTTTTTTATTTAAACAAAAAAATTACGTGGTTACCGTAGTACATATGTAAGCTATTTTTCGACATAGTCGCCATTCTTCTCAATGCAGGTGGTGAAGCGGGGTATCAACTTTTTGATGCCTTCCTCGAAGTAGTTTCCCGCCAACCCCTCCGTCCACTTCTCCACCTCCTCCTTTACCTCCTCGTCGGTTGAAAACCTTTTTCCACCCATGTGCAGCTTCAGGGAGGTAAAGAGATAGTAATCTGAAGGTGCTAGGTCAGGGGAATGCGCGGGATGGTTCAGGACATCCCATTTAAACAAGGCGAGCAGTTCCTTCGTGGCGTTGGCCATGTGTGGTCTGGCATTGTCGTGCAGCAGGCAGACTCCCTTTGTCAGCATGCCTCTCCTCTTGTTCTGAATCACCCTCCGCAATTTTTTAGGGTCTCACAGTATCTTGCAGAGTTGATGGTCTCCCCTTGAGGCATATATTCAATTAAAATTATGCCTTGACAGTCCCAAAACACGGATGCCATGATTTTCTTGGCTGAAATTGTGGTTTTGAACTTTTTGGCGGAGGGTGAAGAGGTGTGACGTGACCGTTTTTAAACTCGCGACACCACTTGTACACACTCGTACGATTCATAGCTTTATCACCATATGCAGTTTTCACCTCATTATAAACCTCAACCGGAGGTTTTCCCTTCCAAACGAGATAACGGATGACGCCGCGTATTTCGCACTTGGCGGGAGATCGGATTGACATTTTTCACGAAACGTGTTGTCGCGTCGACACTTCTCAACGTACTGACCTCGAACCGGTCTCGTTGCGGAGGGGAAGGGTCAGGCTACACGGAAGTGTAGCCAACATGTCGAAAATAAAATCCATCCGGTCGTGAGAGCCTCAGTACACTTACTTTCTGGATACGCATAGTATACAGGTGTTAAGTATCACTAATAAATAAAATATTAACATTATTGTAAATAAAATAACGTGTAGGAAACTAAAATTAAATTAGTTCATAATTATGATACATAAATTAGATTAGTTCTAAAGATATAAATTTCTTTATAGCATTTGGCAAATGTTTGTAAAATTAATAAAGAACAAGAGAAAAACAAATCGTTTAATATTATGTTGAATCGTGATAATGTTATTCGAGCTTACTTAACATACATGTGTTCAAATATCGAAAACTGTTAAGTGAATTGTAACATTGTTCTTCGTGCCATGAACCTATTCAATAGATTCATGGGGAACTTAAAATAATTAATGTAAGGGGGGAAATACACGTTTAGTTGAAGACTCGAAAAAAAATCATGTTTAGTAAAAAACCTTTTTTAAAAAAACGCTTTAATATAACCACCGAGCATTATTTAATATTGCTTTCTTACGTATATGTGTTATGTATGTATGTTATGTATCACGTCATGTCCCAGGGTGGGTGTGTATGTTATGTATCACGTCATGTTTTGGGTCAGGCTTGTTTTTTTTTTTTAAGAATATCATAGATAAGACCGAAGTCATAGGTATCCTTATACCTTCTAACACTAGGCGAAAAAAGTGCCTCTTTCGTTCGAGGGGAATAGCACTTCCGCACGGAAGTCCACTGTGTTACCGCGCGGCCATGCACCTCTTTTAGGACAGAGGACAGGTTTTCACCGGTTTAGAGGACAGGTTTCCACGCATTTCTATCCAGGCATACAGTTCTCGCCTCATCCACATCCATACACGACCTCCGTGGTCTAGTTGGTAAGACGCCTGTCTCCCAGCCCGAAGGTTGCGGGTTCAAATCCGGCTGGTATTCAGATTTAAAAAAAAGGATTCCAGTCTGTTTTTCACTTAAGGCGTCTTTAATATCTTTATGGATGGCTGGAAGAGATTGCCACATGACAATAAGGTCGTCAAGTTGTACTATATACTCGTACAACGAAAGTATAATACAATACATGTGATATGTATTTGTATCACGACATGTCCATTTTGGGGCAGGCATAGAGGACAAGTTTCCGCGTATTTATATACGTACACAAAGCTCTCGTCTCTTCCACATCCATACACTTTGTTACACATGCTCCTGTTTCTCTAACTTTTTATCTTTCCCTTTGTAACAATATTTACGTGCATCTCTACATCCCCTCTATCCACGTGGCGTGATGGCGCCCTATCACTTCATCTAACCCAAAAAGGGAACAGCGTGAAGGTAAGTATTGTATTGTATCGTATTATATTTACATAGTATAACCTGGCGAGTTTATTACCACGTGGCAAATTCTTTCAACCAACCAGAAAAATGTGAAAGCATTAAATAAAAACCAGACTGATTCCCTTTTAAAAAAAATGGTAAAAAAAGGGAATTGAAATCGCAACATTCAAGATGGAAGACAGGTGTCTTACCGACTAGTCCACGGAGGTCATAAGTATATAGCGATAAAAATACTAATATATATTATCATTCCTGCTGTCAGCAACCCGTGACTCTTCGAAATACCTATTTGTATTTTTAATACAAAAAAGAATGCATAAACGCAAAAATGTCCTAACCTACTTTTATGTATTGTGAGATAATTGAGAAGACATTCGGCCGTTTCGGACAGTAAGAATTGTGAAAAACTCCTTTACTGGTTCGATATTTTTCATTCATTTGTGTGGTACGAAAAACTCCTTTACTTGCTCGATATTTTTCATTCATTCGTATGGTACGAAAAACTCCTGTACTGGCTCGATAGTTTTCATTCATTCGTATGGTACGAAAAACTGTACTGGCTCGATATTTTTCATTCATTCGTATGGTACGAAAAACTCCTTTACTTGCTCGATATTTTTCATTCATTCGTATGGTACGAAAAACTCCTGTACTGGCTCGATATTTTTCATTCATTCGTATGATACAAAAAACTCCTTTACTGACTCGATATTTTTTTCACTCATTCGTAGGGTACGAAAACCCCCTCGACTGGATTACTTTTTTTCCAAATGTTTTTTTTCATTCATTTTTTTCAACCTGACGAGTTTATTGCCATGTGGCAATCCATTCGTATGGTATGAAAAACTCCTTTATTGGCTTAATATTTTTCTAAATATTATTTTTCATTCATTCGTATGGGACGAAAAACTCCTTTACTGGTTTAATTTTTTTTTTAATTTCTATTCATTCATTCGCAGTATACAATAAATCAATATATCAAAATTTCAAACGAGGACATGTTGAGGAATCTGGCCAGGAGACAATATTGTCTTTAGCCCCAACAATCGAGCCTGCGGGTAAAGATTCACTGGATTAGGCAAGTAATTCACAGTTCACCATATCACGTGTCTGACGCACGTGGACATGCAACATAACACTCACACACGTCTGGCGCGTGCGAGTATTATTACTAGATGAACTAATTTTAAACCAATATTTCTCAACTTTTTTAACCATGCAACCCCCAAAAGACAATAAAATTAAATTAAGACTTCGCGACCCTTCTGTATAAACTTAATATCTTGTCGATAAGTGTGCACCTGCCAGCACAAATGTTGTAGTTGCACAAAAACGATAAGCCTTATAAGGTAAACATATCTGCAGTTTTACGTTATTATGTTTTCCATTTGTACACGCAGTTATTTTCTCAACCTCCCACCCCCCTGATATTTCACCGGGACCCCCATGGGGAGTCGCAACTCAGAAGTTGACAAATGGTGTTTTAATAATACTCCAACTTTATTTTTAGGAATAATTTATAAAGCGCTGTTTAGAGAGCTAACTCTCATCAAAGGCGCTCAAAATCTAACGAACTCTAATCTCCTTGCTAGACGACGAGAGTGTTAGCAACTAAGCCACGGTATTTGTTTCCACATACGAAATGTATAATACTATAGTTTTTAAATATTTTATATAAAACGAAAAAAAAAATATTTTGTGGGTTGGGAGGTTTAAGCATATACACGTATACTTTCGAATGATAACCTTTATAACATATTTATATCACTAAGTTTTCGATAACAACAACAATTTCTCTCTGTGACATCTAAAATAAACGTACGAAGAGGTAAAGAATTAATTCACGCATATTTATTCTCCGGGAAGTCGGAAAACGCTTGAGTAAGTTAAGCGAAATGATTAATATGTTTACAAAGTTTCCAGTTACGGCCGCTTCATAACAAAATAAACACTCTTCTACGCTACCGGCGGTGTTTGCAGATGGCAGCCTTTGAAAGTAGTCAACCTATTATTTACATTTCAGGCACTGAAAGAAAGTGAAACTTCAATTATTGTTACGGGATATATTTGACGATTGTTACGTGGGTGTATTTTTTGAAGACCAAAGTCAAATAAAATAATGCCATCTAAATGAACTAATCTGTGATATATGAAACCTTGTTATTACGCTTGATTACTGCAACACGTGTTTCTATAATTGACAGATTAAACCCACTATAATTGACATATTAAACCCACTATAATTGACATATTAAACCCACTATAATTGACAGATTAACCCCAATATAATTGACAAATTAAACCCACTATAGTTGACAGATTAAATCCATCATAATTGACATATTAAACCCACTATAATTGACAGATTAACTCCACTATAATTGACAAATTAGACGAACTATAATTGACAGATTAAACCCACTATAATTGACAGATTAAACCCACTAAAATTGACAAATTAAACCCACCATAATTGACAGATTAAACCCACTATAATTGACAAATTAGACCCACCATAATTGACAGATTAAACCCACTATAATTGACAGATTAAATCCAATATGATTGATAGATTAAATCCACTATAATTGACATATTAAACCCACTATAATTGATAAATTAAACCCACTATAATTAACAGATTAAACCCACCATAATTGACAGATTAAACCCACTATAATTGACAAATTAAACCCCCCATAATTAACAGATTAAACCCACTATAATTGACAAATTAGACCCACCATAATTGACAGACTAAACCCACTATAATTGACAGATTAAACCCACTATAATTGACAGATTAAATCCAATATGATTGACAGATTAAATCCACTATAACTGACATATTAAATCCACTATAATTGACAAATTAAACCCAATATATTTGACAGATTAAACCCACCATTATTGATAGATTAAACTTACTATAATTGACAGATTAAATCACTATAACTGACAGATTAAACCTACTATAATTGACGGATTAAACCCACTATAATTGGGGTTAAAATATTACAAAATTAATACAAATAAATTAATTGTAAGGATAGGAAGGTGGTAGGTAAAGCCATCAAATAAAACATTAACTATGAGCATATTTAGATAAACACATTTGGTAAGAACTTACCAAGAGAAGATAAACTACAAACAAACCTTTGCAGATCTTCCAATATGTAATAGAAACATATTCGTCGTTAAGTATAGTTCATTTATTGTTTACAATTAATCACAGATTTCGATAAGGCTTCCTAAAAAGAGTTGTCTACGAGTGCTTAATTAAGCACTGTTCTCAATATATGAGAGCTGCTTTTAATACTGCCTGTCTCTTTGTATTCAAGTTCATTAATGGGATGTCTCCATTGTACTCGTATCTTTCGGATCTGTTTCCGAGGGATCTTCCTTCGGATAAAAGAGAACTTTGAAGTCGATTTCTTCTACATAACATACATCTAGTAAATTATTTGTTGCAAATCAATCCAATAGAGAAGGGATGATGAAGCTTTAGCCGTTGGCGGTCTTGTGGTGAGGAATGGTCTCTCTGCTGGTGCTAGAGATAAGGGTGGCGTGTGTGGTTTATGAAGCACTTAAAGACAATCATTTTATGGAGGTTTTATCAAAATTTATGAGTGGGTTCGAATCCTGAGTTGCGCTCTTGAAGGAGAATTTGCACTATAAATGGCACTGTAACAATTGACCTTTTATTATTGTAATATCATTTTTTTTAATGATGCACACTTATACATATCTCTAACACTTAGAGGCAGAAAATTCCTCGCCTCCGGACCAGCAACCAATAAAAAAATGTTATAAATGAAAACCAGACTGAGATCCTTTTAAAAAAAATTGGTACCCATGGGAATCGAATCCGCAACCTCCGGTCTGGAAGACAGTTATCTTACCAACTAGGCTACGGAGGTAGATAATAAATAATAAACCGCGTTAGGCGTTGGTTTGGGATGTAACTGGTGTAAATAAGGGCTCTAGATACAAATCGATCCAACAATATATCCTTTTAAAACCATGGTTTAATATAATGAGAATGAATAAAATGGAAGCGTATGTAATTTGTCGTTTGCGGACAGTCATCTTTACAGAATGGGTATTGTGGAAAACTCCGGTTGCGAGTTTAGTCTGGATGATGAAACTATAGACCATGTATTTATTTATTGTATTTATTTATTGTATATGTTTATATTTCAAAACAGGCTTAGCCCAATTACTTTGAAAAATACAAGACATTAAAAAAGAAAAAAAATTACATAGACAAAAAAAATTTCAAAATTATATAAAATAAAAAATAATGCATATGCATACATACGAGTATATATATACACACAAACATATGATACACATATATTCACAGTTATTTAAGTATGTTGATGAGTGCTTTCTAACGCGCTTAATCTAAGAAGAAAATTTACTTTTGCTTTTGGTAATGTGATATGAAATATGTCAATATCCGAAGCAATCCCGTTCAGAGGAGTTAAGGCCCTTCCAACAGGCATAGCGGCTGGAAGACCCGTTCTTGCGTATGTTTATTGAGAACAGTTCTTGCCGGCGCAGTCTAGTGTATTGACCGGTTGTCCTTTGCGAGACCGATTTGATTTACTAAAAGCCATATCTTTATTGCATCCAATGAATGTTGCGTTTCTTCTTCATTTGTGGAACTTTTCCACTTATAGATCGATTGTTATGTTTTTCAAGCTTAATCAATTGAAACTTTAAAATATCTAGAATTGTCTTTTTTTTTTAATTTATTTTATTATATCTTACATAATTGCATAATGTCATTGATTTGATAGCACGAATCAACCTAGTTTGAGTGGATTGCCTATTATAAAAAAAAACCGCGTCACACAGAATTCGCGTATACGGAGAACGCTTAATTGAAGTGATAACTGTATTTAACACGTTCAACCATAATAGTAGGAGTTTATCATCATTGATTTAATCATAATAATACGCCTATCGTAATATTTGACCGATAACTTAATCGGTCACGTAAATATTTTGCATAATAACTATGCTTAATGACTGATATATTTCCATCTAATAATAAATTAAGAAATCGTAAGGTTTGGCCATACTGAGTGAATTAATTGCAAAAACTTAACAATATATATGATAAGTCAGAAATTATTCAAAAGTGAGGGAGAAGTAGACCGAGGAAAGAATGGAAGGGTTATTTAATTTTATTTTATTTTTTAGCTTAACAGTATTTTTTATAGTGGGGGCTCGTTTTTGAATCGGAGCGCCAACATGAGTTGTGTCCGTTTTTTTTTCCAATTTAAAAATGAGCACCAAAAGTAAAACTAAATGGTAAAGATTATAGAAAATTTTCTGCTCTACAAGATATTGTGTTTGCTTTTACGTTACATATATTATTTTATTTGTTTACAAGCCTTCGGGTCGGCTTCTCACTAAGCTAAACACGATACAACATTTCTTCCAATATATTAGAAGTTAACGTAAGTTGTGTCCGTTTTTTTTCTAAATTTAAAAATGAGCACCAAAAGTAAAAGAAAATGGTAAAGTTCATACGTCATTCGAAAGAAAATTTTCTGTTCTATAAGATATTGTGTTTGATTTTACGTTATATATATATTATTTTATTTGATTACCAGCCTTCAAAATGGAATGTCAAGTAGACGAAAGTGAGCATTTTCGACACCTCCTTCTGTTCGCGTTCAATCGAGGGAATAAAGCTGCCAAAGCTGCTCGTGATATTTGCGAAGTGTAAGGTGAAGATGCTATGAATGAAAGGACAGCTTGTCGATGGTTTTTCCTTCAATAATGAAATCGAATTGCGGACATGGCTGGACGAATTCCTCGAGTCAAGACCGGATGGTTTTTATCGCACAGGCATTAAAAAACTTGTAGAACGTTGGCAAGAAATTGTAAATAATGAAGGAGAATACAGTATTGACTAATTTGTTGGAAAATAATGAAGGATAATACATTATTGACTAATTTGGTGTAATTTTTTTTGTTGTGTCCTCTTGGTCTCTTTATTTGAAAAAAAACGGATACAAGTTATGTTAACACCCAATACATCGGATCTGTCCACTAGGAATCGAATACAGAACACCATAATGCAAAGCATACATGTTTACCATTAGAGCATAGATGGTGATAAAACATAAATTATAGGATACGTGAAAAATAAACCTATATGGTAATATGACCATTATCTTAGTGAAGGAATTTTATGGGGAAAAGGTCATAAAAAGGAATAGAAAATTTTCAGGCAAATAAGAATGGGTCATATATTTTTATTAGGGGGGGGAGGTGAGTCATCATCCATATCATTACGCCATTTCCCTTTTGGGGTAGGCAGAGAAAACATATTGTATATGTTCTTAATTCTATCCTGATACGCATTTTCCCTTTTGCCAACTGCGTACACTTTGTTTGTGGTACATGATTTTCTATTATAAACGTTTTTCCCTCTTCCCGTTTTCATAATTTGATTAAATTGATCGTGTCATGCATTATATTGTATTACGCTTCTTTTATATATAATACAATCTGGCGGGTTTGTTGCCATATGATAATTTCATTCAACCACCCATATTAGAGAACTGAAAGGAAAATCAACGCAGAACCGTTATTTACAAATCAGGAGTCGATTTGCAACCCCCAGTTCGGAAGACCAGAATCTTAGGAACTAGACCACGTAGGTCGTCATTTTCCTTGGTCTTCCCATATTTCTTATACCTTCAACACTACTCGCATAGATTACTTGATAAATATTTTATTATTTTTTATACGTGGCCGAACCATACCAATGTTCCTTCGTTCGTCTAAGCATTATATCTTCTTCCAATGCGTATTATTTCATAATATCCTCATTTCTTATTAATATGAGTCATGTATAAAAATAGGGGTTTATACAAGAAAATAAAGAAATTTGTCATCGGGGTGAAATACGAATATTCAGAGTACCTCATGTAATATATACATCGAGCGTTTATTACAATACAATACACTAGAGTAAGACTGCGTTCCCATCTTTACACTCAACTTATATATAACATATTTATATCAATCTGACCTTCCTATTTCTTTCAATAATAGTATATTTGAACCCCTAGTTGGAGTGCTCTTGATACGCGTTTGCTCTCTGTAAATAGCGCAGTATAAATATTTGTTTATTATTTATTTATTTAACACCCTTATTGCAAATGTAATCTGGCAGGCTTATTGTTAGACGGCAATCTCTCCCTACCAACCAGACAAAAGTAAATGAAGCAAGTTACATGGTCGCATAAACCATTGAAATGACTATCCATCCCCACGAAATTCGTAAACACATACGTTACACATACATTTTTCATATAAAATGAGATATCATCAATCAAAAGAAAAGGAAAGGATGGATGGTGGAGAGGAAATGAAAAGAAAAATTAGGAATGTTTTTTATAAAATGTTATCATTAATTATTATTGAAATAAAATTGTTTTTTTTAGTAAATAATTGAGTCCTTTTTGAACATTTCAGTTATTTCTAGAATTAAGCATAATGTTAAATTGTTATGTGAGTGTCCCTAACCATCCCTATCAGTGTCCTCAACCCCCCCTAGTAGCGTCCCTAACCGTCCCTTACCACCCATAGTAGTGTCGCTAACCGTCCCTAACCACATGAGTAACATTTGTTTGATTCTAGTTGATTAAAGTGTATTAATGTCATGTTGTGTCAAAGTGTTGATTTAGTTATTGCAACAGTTATATTATTTCGAAGCATCATTAATTAGTTGTAAGAATTGTTATCTAGTTATAAGTTAATATGTAGGTGTTAACTATTTCTATTAAAATTATGTATTAAGATTATTATATAAACACTACACACATTCATTACACCCCATCTAAATTCATATGTGTATCTTGGTATGTTTTTTGCGGTTTTCGTACCAAATATGTTTTTCTAAACAAATATTGGGAAGTTCCCAATCAAATGGCCGCAGCAACCACCATCATCTTATCCACACACACAACTTCTTTTATGGTTTATTTATAATCTCTCAATAGATCCTTGAGGAATTATTATGACCTGTAAAATATATTTTTAAGAAGCATATTTAAATGATTTGGATGTTATTTGAAAAAAATACTCTAAAGCATGATTTTTTTGTAAAATTGGTATGGAATGAAAATCTGTCATGCCCTCGGATGGATTTTTTCTCTTTATACTGGACTGGGGTGATGCCTGATTGGAGCGGGCGTAGGGTAATACAAAATGAGACCAGAACTTTTCTTTTATGGTATTTGGTTTATATTGTTTGGGGTGAATTGTGTGAAACCTATATTAGTGGGTATTTATTCTAGTATTTTTGCTTGTCATAAATATAATTATTATTAATCTATTTTATTAAAAAGGGTGCCAGTCTGGTTTTCACTTAAGGCTTCTTTAAAATCTTTATGGTTGGTTGGAAGAGATTCCTAAACTAACATGCGTACATTCTATTATGCCATTTCCATACTGAAGTAGGCAGAGACGATAGAGAACAAGACTTTCCTATCTCGGCTCATATATTTCACCTCTTCCGCTTCCATACACTGTCTACTACCGATATACACATATATCATTCGGTAATAACTATAATCGGCTCATAACCAGCAAAAATAAAAATACACCATCCTTTTCATCTCTTATCCTGCAGATAGTAATCAGATTAGACTTACCAGGACTATAAAGTTGTGCGAGTTCCTGCGCCCCTCTATGGCGGGGCCCCCATCTGGCGACGACAGGCTCAGCTCCTTGCGGCGCCCCGCCCCTATCTTCTGGCATCGAATGCTCCAGGATCTCTCGCTCCGTCTTGACGGGTGCCAGGAGGGTGGTAGCCACGCTGCTGGCGTGCTGCAGGTACTCCCGCGCCGGTTCAGGCGCCGCCCCCAGCGCGCCCAGCAGCCGCCCCCCACGACCGCCCCCACCCGCGCACCCGGCCACGGCTAGCGGCAGGGCCATCCTTAGCACGCGGCCACACCAGCACGAGCACCGCCGGTCATGACCATTGACACAAAAACAACAAGACCATCGCTCACCGACGTCGGCGCGATACTGATTAGTTCAAGATTATTCTGTCGCCAACTTATGTACACTATAGTAAAATAAACTAGTTTTTTTAAAGAACTAGAAAACTGAGATAATTTTTAATTATACGGAACAATCGTTGACTAACTTTTTACTGAAAGAATTCGCTACGTAAACAATAATAACGGAAATAATTTTCTTTTTTTATTAAAGAAAGATTTTTTAAATACAAATTTCGAAACTATCTGTTTAGATAAATATTCAATAAACACCGCTAGATATAAAAAAATGTATAAAAGAATTTATTTCATGTTTAATAGAAATTTCTAACTTAAAAACTCATTTGAACTTCGCACATATTGTTGGAAAAAAATATTGAAGAAAATCGTGTACTTCAAAACAGCCACTGTATTTGTGATACAACCTTGGAAACAGTAGACAAATAAAAATGTTATATGAATGTGGATTGAAATATAAATAAATTTTAAGAAAACTTTTAGAAATATGAAAGGATTTATTACGAATATAAACTAAATTAACGATCTCTTCATCGTAACTAATAAGCAAAAAACATTTACACTAAATCAAAATAAATTTAAGTTATCAATATTTAATTATTTACTTATCTTAAAAATTAAAATCAAAACTAACATTTAATCAACCGTTTTATTTTTTTATTAAAAATTGAACGATCCAGAATCACAAAAACGATCTAAATTTCCCAACACTACTCGACACTGACAGGCAAATACCCACCCACTAACTTTTCAACGCGTTTTAAATAAACAAGAAAAATCACTGAAAATTGTCCCACGAGCAAAAGTCAACCATGATTTTCCGGTGTATACAGGAAAAAAGAATACGGACAACGACACTTTTTTATAACGTTCCACTTTTATCGAATTTTCACTCTGGGAAATCGCTACAGACAATCCTCCCCTCTCGCCGCCCTGCGCCGCCCCCAGCAGGACCGTCGTTTTTCAGGAGTTTATCACTCTGAAGGGAAACCTGAAAAATACAATACAAAAAAATAATAGGAAATTATTTTTATGAACATCAAATAGAAAAATATCAAACTATGTTATATATTACAATACGTTGAAACTTCTTAAGCATATATACGAGTATATACCATTGCGCCATTTCCTTTTCAGGGTAGGCACAGAGTTCTGACTACATATTTCCTTCTTTTAAAATATTATATAATTCACTTGATCCAACCATACTTTCTTTAGTCTTCCTCTACCACGTCTTTCAATCACATTTGAACTATATATTTATTCAAACTAAATTTCATTTTTGTAAAACAAATGATTATATTAAAAAGCAATTTTATAACAAAAGGATAATAATTTAAGTAGATTTTTCATCCCACGACGACTTCCGTAGCATAGTTAGTAAAACGCTTCCATCCAAGCAATTTCGTTTCGATTCCCAATGGTACCAAAAATAATTAAAAAAAAAAGAGTCCCAGTCTGGTTTAAGAATTCGTCTGGTAGCAATACTCGCACGCGGTAGACGTATAATAAACCGAAGAAAACATTGTTGAATCAGATTTTAAAAGAAGGCCAAGTGGATAAATTAATTGAAAATTTTGTATAACCAGATATATGAATGTGGAAGAAGTGAAAATTGTGTGAATGGATAGAAAAGTTTGTAGATCAGTTATCTCTGCCTATCCAGCAAAGGACAGGGTGTGATGATACGTATATTATTAGCGTCCCAGTGTTAAATGTTCTTCCATACATTTCTACGATAATTTTTATACACATATACCATCACGCCATTTTCTTGTCGGTGTAGGCAGAGAAGATAGAGCGTCTGACTTTTCTATCTAGATACACATCCATAGCCTCCTCCACATTCATACAACTTCTACGATTGCTCTGACTTTCTACGGTTCCTTCTTTCAAAATATCATTCACTTAATCCAACCATACTTTCCTTGGTCGTGCTCTTACATTTGCCCTATATATTTGTTTTATCAGTCTTTCATATTTCATTCGTTCTATATGCCCAAACCATCTCAGCGTGCTCTTCTTCATCTTACTTAACACATCAGTCTTAAGTTCACATCTCTTCATTCTGTATGATGTCATGCATTGTCATCAGCGGCGGCTGGTCGTTGGTGCGCTGAACCGGAGAAATAATAAACATGACTTCCAAAAATGTTAAATATTTGAATAGATTAAATATGTATAAGAATACGGACAAATAGTACGAGGATTTTTATTTAAGTGAAAATTCAAAAAAATATATATTCCTTTCAAATTGACCGACCAAGTTTGCCAATACTACCGGAGCGATCTCCAATACGCACCGGACGGAAACGCTAATTCATACAGGGCAGACAGAGATGTACAGTAAACCGTGAGACAGCGATATTTCTATTCGCTCAGCGTCTCGAGGTGTGTTGGTGCTCAGCGCACCTCGGGACTAGCCGCCGCTGATTGTCACCCCACGTGTTTATCTTAATGCACGCATTTCTACTACGTTTATTTGACCCTTATCAGTCATTTTCCATGTCCACGTTTCACTCCCATACATCAAAGTTGACGCTAAAATACTATCATCGTAGCATATTTTAACACTGTCAGGTTCGAGTTTATATGTTTTAGTTCCCCATCGAATTTGTTTCCTACCACTACACGCCTTTCGATATCCCTCTTAACTCTTCCATCAACTGAAAAAATACTACCCAAATAGCAGAATTCCACAACTTACTCCAATCTTACATTATGCACCCATATATCGCAATCTTACGTTATGCACACATATATCGCACGCGAATTTATTTACTGAAATCTCGCATAAGAGATAAATTTATTAAAAAATGTATTCGAGTATATGTATACGAAAAATAGTCATGTCATTACGAAAAACGTACAATAAAACCCTTTTTTTTTGTTTTAACCTGGCGAGTTTATTGCCATGTGGCAATCTCTTCCAACCAACCAGAAATATGTTTTTATAGGTCCTAAGTGTTAACCAGGCTGGAATCCTATTTAAAAAAATCTGGGTTCCAGCGGGAATCGAACCCGCAACCTCCGGATCGGCAGACAAGTGTCTTACCACCAGGCCACGGAGGTCGTCTTTTGTTCAATAGTTCTCATTGCTTTTGTTCCATCATCGAAAATAAATATTGTTTATTAATTTTATCAAACGTACTATACAAACAAACGGTTTGTAACAGGAAAAAAAATTAAAACTGAAGTTGTTACGACGCTGAAAATGAAAACGGAAAATGTTCTCTATCCCTGTGACGGCGGGCTCGAGCGGCGCAGTGCGGCCTATAGGCTCGGGGATGTTCGGGACCAGGAAAACGCGTCTTTGTTCTGCAGATGGAAGCCTATCCACGCTCGCTTTCTAACAAAAACTTCATTGATAGATACACACAAAGCGTTACGCTGTCTCCACGCTGAGGTAAGCAGAGAGAATATGACGTTATGCTTTTCTATCTTGACACACATATTTCCCTACTTCCATATTCATACACCTTCTCATACAGCTTCTCAAATTTATCTTCTTATTTTTTCCTATAAAATTTATATAACGTTTAGAGAGCAAACTCTCCTTAAAGGCGCAATTATATCTACAAACTATCACACTGATTTACTTCTGTGATAAACAGAGAGGAAAAAGCGCCAGACGTTTCTATCTCAATTCATATACTTCGCCTCTTACACATCCAAACACCCTATCATACATCTCCTACGATTTATTTTACTACATATATTTACTTCCTTTAAAATATCATTCACTTGATCAAAGTATACTTTCCTTTGTCTTGTACTACGCCTTGCACTCATATTTCCACTGTATATTTGTTTTGTTAGTCTTTCTTCATTCGTTTCACATGTTCAAACCCTCTTAGAATGGTATTTATCTTACTTAACCCATCATCATTAAGTTTACATTAACCCTTAATTACTTTATTCCGTATTCTGTCATACATTGTTACATCGTGTATTATTCTAAGCGCAATATTTCTACAGCGTTTATTTGACACTTTAAGTATATTAAATACATCACGCCCCAATCGATTGAAAAATCTCTTCGTTATCCAATATTAATTCCTTATTTTTCCCTCATATCAATCTCTACCCATTTCTTCTGCTTTATATTTGTGTATTCCTAACATTTATTACACAACCGCTTTACCTAGCTCCTTAAATTTTCAGAACATTACATTTATAAGTTTTATACTTAAATGTGATAAAAATCTCATAAAGTATTTTTTGACGACATACACGTGTGTGTCACTTCATTTTGACGACATACACGTGTGTGTCACTTCATTAACTTATTTTAGAAGTTTAACTATTACAATGAATTCGTAAAATGCCTTTAAAAAACAGTCCGGTACCCTCCAGGAATTGAAACCGGAACGCTCGAGTGCTAAGCAAGCATGCAAATTATAGGTAATGTTACTTTACTCAAACAGCATCTAACAAAATGCTGTTTTTTTTCAGGAATTTCAGGCGCTAATTCAGCGAATGAATCTTTCAGCGTCTCTGTCGTCTGAAACTTATTGTGCTGTGTAGACCTTTAATATAATACTACTGAATATAAAGTCCACGTAATGCAAAATAAACGACTTCAAATAGAAAATTCCACAAAAAATTATTGTTATTCCATTAATTATATTAATCCCCACGACACGTGTACTGAAGCAATCCTATCCCGATGATCTTTTCCGGCGGAATAGGAGGTAACACGTGTCTCGGAGATTTATGTATTTTGTGAATTGAGTGTTTTAATTAAAAAAATAATAATTTTGAGTTGATGGGCTTCGCTTTGCTCGTCCATAATTACTTTCAAATTAAATAAATAGCCTTGAAAAATTATTTTGATTAATTTAATTGGCATTTTCAATTCGCGTTTGTAAATATTTATTTCATTACGACTAGAAATTATCAAAGTTTAAATAAATATTCGATATTATTGAGACATTAGTGTAGTATTTTCAGTAGTCATCCGTATAATAATGATTGTACGGAATATGTATATTGCACCATTTTTGGCATTCAGTGTTAATTAATTTATTTAATTAATAACACAACAGTGTGTTTATATACAAACGAACATGTGACAGGTTATACAGTACTTTAAATTATTGACAAATAATACAACTTTATCTTAAACTAACATGAATATACAAAAAAGCAGTAGTAATAATAAATTACAGTCATTGTTTTAAAATTATTTAATAATTATATGTATATTTAAGTTCAATATATGTTATGTATAATATGTATACCACAAAATATTACCAAACTTCACCAAGCAGACTTACGTAATTGTCGAAGACTTATTTTATAGAGGTAAAGAACTCAGATTTGTTTTTAGTGGAATAACGCATACATAGAACAAATATTGTATGAAAACATGTTTATACAACCTTAAGGCATCAAAAATAGATGATAAAATTTAATTCAAACTTTGTTTACCAGATGACAATACCAAAATTGGCTTATTCACATTTGATTGCGTTTTACTGTTAATAATTCTGGAATGCAAAAGTCCAAAAAAAAAACTAAACCCTCGCTAATATAATTGCACACTGGATAAATTTCATCTTTTAAACGCAAGAATATAGAAATATTCTGTTCAAACAACACAGAATGAATTCTTTTGTTTTCTTTCTTGATTTGAAAATTCTTGAAATTAAAATGTACAAAAAACTAAGTACCTACGAATGTATGACAATATATATTATGTATAAATATACATGTTAATACTGTTTTTTGTCTTGCTTTTGTATAAGGCAAATATATAAAAGATCTAATAAATTATTTGCATAACCACCAGGCCTCATCGAATTTCAAACTCATCGATTGAAATTCAGACACAGTTTCATTAAAATCACTCAGTCCTCGGCCACACAGGTAGGAGCCTCGCTTGATCCTTAGAGCTATGTTGCGAGTTAGGCGACATATCCTAGCGAACCAACGTACCGCATACTATCACAGTGGCCACACTGCACGCTTCGCGCCACGTTGCATAACGATTAGTCATCGAGTGAATCTCCTAGCGAACAGACGTGTTGGTTACTTTACACGATGGCGGAAGTTTTAATGACAGCTGTGTATAAAAGGGAGCCTTTGTGGAACCCATCGAGCAAATTATAGAAAAATGTATCTGTAATAAAATCACTTTGGAATGAAGTTGCACAGAAAGTAAATAAAGGTGGTAAGTTATAATGAAATTGGTCAGTTTTGAGAGTGACATCGTGTGTTGACTCAACCGCTCCAAACTGTCAAATGAATTTGTGCGTAGCATTTTGGTGTGGCCAGGCATGAAGTCACCTAGTATATGAATCACGTAAAATCTAGCTTAGCACCTAACGAAGCATTTTGGTGTGGCCTCGGCCTCAGTCTCTGGAACAAAAATTTGCTGTGGCTGGAATGAACGAGTATAGAGCAAAACCGGATCCCAGTGGATGAATTTCGCATATCGAGACATTACCACCGGGCTTTAAACTACTCTGAAGGACCTAGCAATGTCTTAACAGGAATGATAGAATCAAAGACAAATGGGGAATAATGCATGATGAATCTACTCCGTATTTTGGTGAAGAGTAGCCCATGCGACTCTTACTGTAGAACTCAAGTAACCTGATGTCTTGCACCAAAGAGGATTTGATGTAAATTTCCGGGTGAAAAAAAAACAGTGCCTTTAATATAAACATGTAACGGAAAATTACTTAGTAATTTCACGTGAATTTTTCAACTAAAATTTTCATTTAATTGTATTTTTATGATTAATTTCTTTGAGTGTTCGTTTAAATTATTGTCATTTTCTTTTTGATGAGATGGGTTGTAAATATTACAATAAAATAAAGAATATTAAATATTTAATGGACTACATGCCAAAGAGTTGGCGATTAATCGATAGATAAAAGCTTAAAAGTTGGTGGGAAAAAGGTTATTTTTTTTATTCACTCTGTACAGTA